>PITA01003359.1:64034-141326 GCA_004023965.1 Spilogale gracilis
TGCCCCCCCCCCCCCCCCCACATACTCACAGTCTCTGATCTTTGCTCTCACCTGCCTACTACACACCTTTGCCCTGCATCACTGCCGCTGGCTTCCCCACTATCTCTTGGTCTTTCTCAGGGATGATAATCAAAATGCTTAACAGTTCAGTACCATAGGACACCGACCCATCTGAATGGATAAGGGCCTTTAGCACAAGTGTTGGCCGTTGCCCGCTGGCTAGGCATAACAGTTAGTTATGGGGAGGCAGAAGAAGAAATGCAGGGCAGGGGCTGGAGTGAACAGCTTTAGGGAACACTCTGGCGGGCTCAGGGCAATAGTTCTTTGTGACTGGTACAGAAGCATTTTTTTTAAAAAGATTTTATTTATTTATTTGATAGAAACACAGCTAGAGAGGGAGCACAAGCAGGGGGAGTGAGAGAGGGAGAAACAGTCTTCCTGCTGAGCAGGGAGCCTGATGTGGGGTTTGATCCCAGGTCTCCGGGATGATGACCTGAGCCGAAGGCAGTCACCTAAACAACTGAGCCACCCAAGCGCCCCCAGAAGCACTTTTACATTTAAATATGAGGACCAGGGTGTTCTGTACTTGAGGGACATCAGGGACCTTGGTCCTCTTGAATCCCCCATCATGGCAGAAACCTCAGAACCAATCTCCCCATTTCCACTGCCCTACTGTGTCCAGTGAGAGGGGCCACTGAGATCTTGGTCTTTAGGACCTCCACATTTGAGTAGGGAACCTAGACCCCTGAGGGTCGAGAGGTCAGGGCGGATGGAGAGAGGAGGCTCTGAGACAGGAACAGGTGCAGGGGCTCTGACATTCCAGATTGAGGAGAAGTGAACTCAGCCTAACTTCAGGCCTTCTCTCTTCTCTGTGCCCTGTGACACCCCTCACCTCACCCTCAAGCTCTTCTTTGGGACAAGGAAGGGGACAAGGAAGGAGACAAGTGTGGGGCGGGAGCGAGGGGACGGGGAGGGACTGCTAGGATGAAAGCTGCTCTCCTATACTCCACTCCTACTGAGATTGCAGGAAAGTCAGAGAAAATGGTCCAGCCATCTCTTAGACTCCTCCCAGTTACAGACTCTGCTTCCAGTCCCTTCCACAGGGGCCTGTTAAACTAAAGTTCGGGCATTACGGGTGGGAGAGTCTGCCGGTTCTGCAGGGTACAGTGGGCTGCAGGAGGGGTGTGGGTTGGATTTCCCCTGGGAAGGGCTTCCCCGTCCCCCAGATGACAGCTGGTGAAGCTTGCTGGATTCGGCCCTTCCCTCTGGCATGAGTGTGGCGGGGCCTCACTGCCTGCCTGCTTCTGTTTCTGATGCAGATGTTCGGCTGTGGCTCCGTGGCCCAGGTGGTGCTCAGCCGGGGCACCCATGGTGGCTTCCTCACCATCAACCTAGCCTTCGGCTTCGCTGTCACCCTGGGCATCCTTGTGGCTGGCCAGGTCTCTGGTAAGGCCTTGCGCTACCCTCTGTCGTTACCCTCAGACGGCATTCCCACAAGGCGCCCGACTGGGAAATGGGGTGGTGGGAGACATTCCCAAGGGCAAGGCATAGCCGTCGCCTTAGTTTTTTTGAGCCTTTGGAAGAGGACAACATAGAAGAAACTTGATACTTTGAACCTTTGACTCCCTCCACGAAATCCGATTATCAGAGTTGGCCTGTTACATAGTCCAACCTACCATCTGGTACAAGAAAACCCTCTGCACCCCTGTTTACTAGGGCCAGATAGGGGGACTGTGGAGGTTAGGGGTCCTGGCCTCCCTGCTGTGGCAAGCTGCAGTGATTAATAGGTCCCATCTCCCCTCTGCCCAGGGGCCCACCTGAACCCTGCTGTGACCTTCGCCATGTGTTTCTTGGCGCGCGAGCCCTGGATCAAGCTACCTATCTACGCCTTCGCTCAGACGCTGGGAGCCTTCTTGGGTGCTGGGATTGTTTTTGGGCTGTATTATGGTGAGCATTCCCCACCCTGCCATCCTCCACTACCTCCCACTGCTTGGGACCTCTTGGCACCAGGCCTTTGATGACAGAAAGCTGGGGCCTGCCTAAGCCCCAGGCTCTTGACTCACTCATTCACTTAGGGGCCCAAGATGGGGGGCATAAGAGGAAAGAAACAAGTTGGGCAACAATAGTCTCAGGCTGTCCACCCTTACCCTGCCCCTCCATAGACTCCTGAGTAGTGCAGCAGGGATGTATTTACTGTGATCCCCCAGGAGGGCGGGCCCAGCCTCAGATGGGAGAGTGAGTGGCCTCTGTCCTCACCCACTCTGGGTCTCATCTATCACCAGATGCAATCTGGGACTTTGCCAAGAACGAGCTCGTGGTCTCGGGCCCCAATGGCACAGCTGGCATCTTTGCCACCTACCCCTCTGGACACTTGGACATGGTCAATGGATTCTTCGACCAGGTATGGGCCAGGGAATCGGGAACACAGGGTAGAGGATCCAGCTGCTGAGCTGCTCGTGGGTGGCGGGGGACAGGACTCCTTGTCTGTAGCAGGGTTTCTCAGTGGGGGGACCCCTACATCGCAATCATGGCTGCAGGTACTTACAAAACAGCATCTTCAGCCAGTTCCTCAGGGGGTCCCTTTTGCACGCTCATATTCTAGCACCCCTGCTGGGAAGAGCTGAACATGGGCAATGGTAAGACTCTAGAAGCCCAAGGACAGAGGAGGGACCAGGCGGTGGCGTGGGAGCAGCTCCTCACCCTGTCCTCCCCACTCCCCAGTTCATTGGCACCGCCTCCCTCATCGTGTGTGTGCTGGCCATCGTTGACCCCTACAACAACCCCGTCCCCCGCGGCCTGGAGGCCTTCACTGTGGGCCTGGTGGTCCTGGTAATCGGCACCTCCATGGGTTTCAACTCTGGCTATGCTGTCAATCCCGCCCGGGACTTCGGTCCCCGCCTTTTCACTGCCATTGCTGGCTGGGGCTCGGAAGTCTTCACGTGAGTACAGCCCCCACCCGGCCTGCCCTGGCCTGACACCGGTCCTCTGCCCCACCCGCCCCTGACTGCCTGTGTCTGTCCCCAGGACCGGCCGCCACTGGTGGTGGGTGCCCATTGTCTCTCCACTCCTGGGCTCCATTGCGGGCGTCTTCGTGTACCAGCTCATGATCGGCTGCCACCTGGAGCAGCCTCCGCCCGCCACTGAGCAGGAGAATGTGAAGCTGGCCCATGTGAAGCACAAGGAGCAGATCTGAGTGGGCAGGGCCCCCCTCCCTGCCGCCTCCCCTGAGCATCCACAGACTGTGCAGGGACTGCTGCCTAGAAGCTTTCACGGCCCCCTCCCAGACGGAGAGGCTCCTGGTCTACTTCCACTCCAGTGGACAGCCCCTTCGGGCATTCTTCTCAGGACCCTCCCCAAATAGGCCCTTAGGCCTCTGTCTTTAAGCAGTGGTGGGACAGGGAGTAGGGCCAATATACCCTTTGTTTCCCAAAAAGAGAGAATGAGCAGTGGCGTATGAGCATGTGTGCATACGTGTGTATGTATGTGCGTGTGCGTGTATATGTGTGATTTCTAAGACATTCAGGGCAAGGGACCAAGTGGAAAGGTTTCTAGCTGTGCAGGGAGCCCAGAGGAAGGGGAAGGTCTATCTGTGGTGTATCCCTCAGTGAGTGAGGAAAGTGCAAGGGGTCTGCATGTTTGAGGGGCTCCCTGCAGAGAAGGGTTCAGGTATATGTGTTTCTGAGTGTGTGTGTGTGTGTGTGTGTGTGTGTGCCCTTTTTCCTAAGTAGGGAAGGCTTCTCTAGGCTTTGGGGGAGGTAGGGTGCAACTGTGGAGGAGGATTGGGGGGGAGGTCACAACCCAGGTGTGGAGTTCTGGTTGTATATAAGTAGGAACAGAGAACATTTCTGTTGTGATGTAGGCATGAGGGGTGGTGGGGTGAAGTCCAGGTTGTAAGTTTATGCTTGTTTTTTTTTTTTTTTTTTTTTTTTTTTTTTTTTTTTTTTTTTTAATACTGCAGATGTTACAGTTCTAGGGATAGGGTTGGCAGACTCTACTTAAAATAGGGTCTTTAATCCTCCACTCAAAATGTACTGTTTCACCTTTTATATAAAAAACAACAATAAAATGTGTACCTAAAATGCCAGTTGTACGAGTTTCTCCCAGTCGGCTCTGCTGCTGTCTGGGGCTATCTAAGGAGCCTCACGGTGCCCCACTGGTCTAGTCCCCTGGTCAGGGCACTCGAGGGCTGGTACTTGGGCCCTGCAGTGGTTGGGGAAGGGGTCAGTCAGTCCCACAGGTGGGTCAGAGAACCTCTTTACCAGGCCTCTGAGCTCAAACTCAGTGGCCCCCCACTTTCCCCCAAGCTTCCATCATCTTGCACAATGAATGGCATCTCGTTCCTGACGCCTGCACCCACCCAGCATCCCAGGAAGGTAGGCTTGAGCCTGGCCTAGAGAAAAATGGTTTCTTGCTAGAGCTGACTCAAGGGGAGGACAGCTACTCAGGAAGTATCTTCCTTCTGTTGGAGGAGACCAGCAGATTAGGGCCCTGTATCATCTCCTACAGCTTTCCACTCTTGGGGCTCTTATCACCTCCACACAGACCTTGGCCACAACCCCCTCAGCGGCCTCCCTGGGGGGCTTGCTCCAGCCAGACTTAGAGCAGCTGTAAGGGATCTTTCTGACATCACTGTTGAAAGTGGGCTTCTATCCACGGCTCTGCCTGCTTTCCAGACACAACCCAAAACACCACCTCGTGCAGTCAGCGTCCCCAGGACCTGACCCATGGTTCCAACCTGTCCCCTCACAACGCTCCATTGCCCCCAGACTCCTCTGCCCTTCTGTGCCTTCCTTTGATCTTTGCTCCAAAGTGCTCACTCCCTGAAATCCTCCAGTCTGCTCTCGCATCTCCTCTAGAAAGTCACCCTGCTCTTTCCCCACCTTTCCACCATTTTCTTCACTTGTCTGAATTCAGGGACCACAGTTACTTTAATCCCACCTCCCCCTCTGCTTCCTGTAAGGCTGGGGTGGCATCCACTGATGCTAGTCTCCTGACCGCCCCCAGGGAGGCAAGGGGCTCCACACACCTGAGCCCAGGGAGCCCTGAGAGGAAATCTTGGGCCCCTTCTCACCACCTCCTCCCCTACCTCCTCACCAGATCCTCTTCAAGTTTCACCAGAATAAAAGGGAAGGCGGGCCCCAAGCTTAGCCCTCCTGCAGAGTTAACCCCATGGCAGCCGAGGATCTTTGGGTCCGGCAGGAGAAATGTTGCCTTTAGAGATTAAGCTGGTGCTCCCCAACCACTTCACAGATAGGGGACCAGGCGCAGAGAGGGTGGGTGGCAAATGCTGGGCCACACAGCCAGGACTCTCCAGAAGGTGGTGATGGGAGAAGGCAGTTCCATCTCAGGTCTCCAACTCCTCCTGTCCCCAGCTCCCAAGAGGTGTGTCTGGAATGTTGGAGAGACCTGAGCCAGAGGGAGTGTCCCCTTCCCTGGGGGGAGGAAGGGCCACCCTTGGGAGGGGAATGTGGTTTCAGAATTTCATTCCAGCCGCACCAGTCCTGCCTCTGGTACCCCTACCCTGCCGTCGTCCTCAGCATGCCCCATACCTTCTCAAATCCTGCGGCTGGTAGACCAGTCAGCCCCAGGGGTGGTGGGAGGCCTCCTGAGGCCTCTTGGTGCAGCGTCTAAAGAGTGGTCAAACCTGGATTCCAGGCCCAGATTGGCTTCTCTCCAGCGGTGTGACATTGGGGTGGTCATTTTTCTCTCCCTGAAACTCATGTTCCTGTGAATTGGGAGATACTGAGAGGAGGAGGTAGTGGAAGATAATTCATAAAGAGGACTTAGAGTGACCAGCGGATAGCAGATAGTCAATAAATGTCCCTTTCCCGCAGATCTGGGGAGGAGGGGATGGCGGTGGTGGGGTGATGCAAAGGCTGTGTTTTTTTTTTTTTTTTTTTTTTTTTAAGATTTTATTTATTTGACAGAGAGAAACACAGCCAGAGAGGGAACACAAGCAGAGGGAGTGAGAGGGAGAAGCAGGCCTCCCTCCGATGTGGGGCTCGATCCCGGGTCTCCGGGATCATGACCCGAGCCGAAGGCAGTCGCTTAACCAACTGAGCCACCCAGGCGCCCCAGCGAAGGCTGTTTTTTAAAGGTCACTGAATTCAACATCCTCTTCCGCCTCAGATTACTTCCACAGATTCTGACCTTCCTGGGAGGGGGGAGGAAGAGTGGGGGGGATGGCTTGCTGTGCCTTGGCTTGAGGGGCCTTTCTGAGAGGGATCGAAGGGAAACACGAGCGGGTCACATGTATAGGTGTAGGGTAGTAGGCAGCCCAGGGACGTGTTAGATGGCGGGTCAGGCCTGGCCAGGCCCGGAGCGACCAGCCAGGGCGGGGTCTGCTAGGGACTGGAACCCAGCAGCCTTGTGAGACCCCTCCAGGCGCAGGTGGGAACTGGCCACGCTCTGCCTCTCAGTAGCAGTTCTAGCTGATAACAAGTCCTAGAAAGAACCGTCTTCATCTCTTTTAGGAAAGTATTTTAATCCACTTTCCAGGGTGGGCTTGGAGGGAGTATCCCCTTGCCAGAGGGCAGACAGATCCAACCCCGCAGCTCCGTCCTTCCCATCTCGCGTCCTCTCTGCCTCTCACTCTGGAGTCACCCATGCCTCTTTAAAGTTCTAAGTTGTTTGGATTGAAATTAGCCTCCCTGAAACCCAAGCTCGGTTCCTGTTTCCTTGTGTGCCAGCCTGAGTGTGCACACGTGCGAGGGGGCATTTCTCAGTTTCTGGGTGTGACTGGCCTTAAGGATGTCTTATGTCTCTGTGGGTTTGTGACTCTGGCCGGCCATGTCTCTGCCCCTTTCTGGGTTTCTGTCACTGCCTGGCTCTTTGTGCCTGGATCTTTCTATGTGCTCAGCCCCTCTGTGTGCGCAGCTGGGACTGACTCTCCCGCCAGCCGGTCCCGCTCCTCTTACCCCAGGGCATGCCTCCTCCTTAATTCTTGGTAATGAGTTCCCTCCTTGTTGCTAACTCTTTCCCCTTGATTTTGTTTGTCTGAAAACCTGGGTGGGGCTCCCCCAGGCTCGGGGAAGCATGGGTGGGGTAGAGCTGGGTGGGGTGGGAAGGGGAGAGGAGGGATGACTCCACCCTGGATAGAGACCCCAGAGGCCAGAGGTGCCGCTGATCTCCTAAGGAAGGGTCTGTGGCGGTGCCAGCCTAGGCAAGGCCTGCAAAGCCTCACGGGGAGGAGGGAGCCTGTCCTGGGTTGGGTCCCCGAGGTGTGGGCCAGGGAATGCTCTCAGTGCTACGGGAGGAGGGGCTGAGGCACTGGGGCCCTCAGGGAGACTGAAGGGGGCTCACCATAGCACCCATCTGAACCTTAAGTGGGCAGCAGCTGGGGGCAACCTCCTCAGGGACTCAGCATCCTCACGCCTGAGGCCTCAGCCTTCGGTGCCAGGTTTATTTGAGGTAAAGGAGAGAGTGGCAGTGGGAACAGAGGCTCTTTCTGGTCTCTTGGCTCCTTGGCTGTCCCAGAGTGACGTGAAGGGGAAACTGAGACCCAGGGTCTCACTCGGGATCTCAGAGCAGAGCAGCACAGGCTGCGCCAGAATCCAGTCTCCTGTCCCTGAGCTGGCTCCCCGCAACCCCATTCCCAGACAGCACTTTGCAACAGCTCAGGGAGCAAGGCCCCAGCCCTTCTGAGCCGTGGGACCTGAAGTGAGTGGGGTCCTCCGTTTCTCCCACATCCAATCTCTGGCCTGCCCCACGCCTCAGGAGGCTAATGTCTATGGGGTGCACCCCCGGGCCCTCTTGCCCCTGGCTTACCTTTGGCTTTGGCAAGCAGGAGGCAAGGCAGGAAACCAGAGGGCAGGGAGAGTAGAGCGGGGTGGGGGAAAAGGTCAGGGCCTTCACACCCTTTTCTGGGCTTTCACTGCATCCCATAACACTGCTCTCTTCAGAGGCCTGCCTCAGGCTTGAGGACTACCCCTTGTTGGTTCCTGTGATCCTGTACATCATCCCATTCACAAGCTCATGTCAGTGAAGCCCTCTGAGGATATATTGTTCTCTCTGGATCACCCTCGCTCTTTAGAAAACTCAGGCTCCTGAGAAAGGAAGAGGAGCTTCTCCACCATCTTATGGGACTTCAGGAAGCTGGTAAGGGTTGAGAGTGGTTGTAACAATGAATTAGGGGTTCAGAGGGTGGTATATTTGGGATCAGGGAAGAGTCAATTCAGGGAGGCTGAATCCCAGCGAGAAGCAAAATCCCAATCTCTGTTTCCTAATCTTGTTTCACAGCTTTACCAGGAAGTCCCTCTTCAGGTCTCACTGCTGGCTGGCTTCAGCTACTCAAGAATGAGGCTGACCAGGACAATTAGTGTTGACCCTGGGGACCTTTGCTAGCTCTAACCAGCATACTGGGAGTTCCAGCAGCTTTGGGAGTAGGCCCCAGGGGTGGGAGTGGGGAGCACCGACGGGGAGGGCACTGGCCAAGGTTGCTGGCGCGATGAGGTTCTGAGCAGCCTGTAAACTCACTCACCTGATCCCTCTCGGGTTTCTTCCCTTGACCACATGTTCCCTTCATTTGTCAGAATGAAGTATGGTATGGTGTGAAGAAGGGTTAAGTGTTACCTTTCCCATCCTTAGAGCTCTCTGGGGACAAAGCCTTAAACCAGATTGTCCAAACCTTGATCAGCTCCAATTTCTTGCTGTGGCGTATTCCCACCATCCTCTAGCCTCTGTGTTTTTCTAGAAGCCTGCAACTAGTGATAGGCCTTTGCCAGGCTTCCTCACTGCTCTTAGGGCCAAGGAGGCCTGGCTGGGAGAGGCTGGGTGAGGGGAGAGAGAACTCTGGGAGCCCCGATAATCATCTGGACATGGTCCACCTCTTGTCTCTATGGAGACACCCCCATAGCCAAGGAGGAACCTGGAACGTCCCGCCCACCGCCCTCATCCTTTGCCTCTCTGCTCAGGGTCACTGCCAGGGCCTGGCCGGAAATGGGCTGGGGGGTGAGGAGGTGGCCTGGCTGAAGCTGGGAGGCAGGCTGCTGGAAGAGGGAGCCCTGTCCTGGTGGAGCAGCCTTTAGCTGGAGGATCCTTAGTTCCCTGCCAGGGGTGGAAAGGGGAGAGTGACCCTGCCTGTGGATAAAATCGTCCCTTTTTCAGAGTAAGGGCTTGAACTTGAGCCATTTTGGGCCCTTAGATGTGCATGCGTGCCCACATACACATGAAGGTGCGTCTGCTGTGCCTGGGGAAGATGGGCTGTGTGTGTTTCTGCTCACACATTTACACCCTCACTCGCTCACTGACCCCCCCACTCACTGCACGCTCAACCTGTCCACACCCATGCGTGCACACTCATCCTCTGACACCGATGCACTCACCCAGGCGCTCAGAGGCTCAGACGCACTTAGAAGCACTTATGTGCATCATGTATGCACATGATCATACGGGCACACACATTATGCTCCGTGTCCTTACACATACACACACTCGCAGTCACACACGCTCACTCACTCTTAAACACACCCCCACACTCACACTCAAATACACTGCTCCTCATGGGTCTCCAGGAGCCACACATGGTGGGTGAGGGCAGCAAAGACAAAGGATGCTTGAAGCAGGCTGGGCGTGTTGAGGGGAGGGTGCGGAGATGGGGGATAAAGAGATGGGGGTCACAGGATGTGGGGTTGCTCCGGATGTGGAGTTCAGAAGCCTTTAAGTTTTGGGGTCACAACCCAGATTTTCAGAGCCAAGAGTCAGGAAGCAGGAGGTTTAAAGAATGTAACCCAGAGTCCCAGGGTCTGGGCAGGCCACGCAGAAGCCATTGACAAATACTTGCTGAAGAAGAGAGAGTAGGACTGACTAAAACTCCCCATTTCTAGCTCTAGAGCCACCTGTGTGTCTCATCGAAGTTCAGAATCCCAGGCAATGAGACAGTGAGGGCTATCTTACCCTTTGAAGTCAATGGGTCTACATCTTCCCTGCAGGAGGCTGAGTTTAGTTGTAAAAGCTAGCTCCTCATACAATGCAAGACGACTCAAGTACAGATGGCTTGTACAAAGCTACTGAATAAGGCAATGTTTGTTTTTTTAAGTAAGTGCTATACGTAATGTGGGGCTTGAACTCACAACCCCAACATCAAGAGTCACATGTTCTACCAACTGAGCCAGCCTGAGGGTGTCACTTCTAAACCCAGAGACACCTAACTGCAGAGAGAGGCCACCGCAGACCCATCTGCCTGGGGATAAACAGAAAGTGACCACGCTCTGGGATGTCCCAGGGATTTGAGCCTATCCAGGAAAGAGGGGGACTGTAGGAGTCTCTAGAGGTGTGTGGGATCAGGGAGACCCGTAGAAACTCTGCCAAAGGGCTCCCGAACCGTCTCATGTGTAATATAGTGTTTCTGAAACACTGGAGTATAGTGTTTCAGAAACACTTCCTGGTGTTTCTGCCAGAGGTCTGGGGTTTATTTCATTCGTTTGTTAATTATTTCATCAACTAATTATTAATGTGCCAGGTTATGGTAGGTACCAGGAGTACTGTAATGAGCAAGATGCATACGATACAGGCAGGAAGTGTCTGGACGCAAAAAAAAAATGGAATTCTGACTCAAAGTGGCTTAGGCAACGATGCTAATGCGTTGCCTTACATAACTGAGGAAAACTTCAGGTGAGGCTTTTTGAGCACCCAGGTCCTGTCTCCCTTCCATGGTGTCAGGCTCATTGGAAGCCTTCCAGCAGGGAAGAGGGAACGTTGGCCTTGGCGTCTCCATGGTGGCAGCTTTGTCCTGGCGCCTCATCCTCTCCAGCTCCCCAGCCGCTGGCCACATCCCTGCTTCTCTTTTGCTTCTTGTCTCTCCTCCTCACTTTCTGCCTCTTAGGATACTCTACATTTTGTTTTGTTTTGCCCAAGTATTCAACTGAGCAAATGTCCAAAGGGTCACCAGCACAGGTCCTGAGATTTCCTTTAATGAGACCCACTCTCCTCAGGTTTTTTTTTTTTTTTAATATTTTATTTATTTGACAGAGAGAAACACAGCAAGAGAGGGAACACAAGCAGGGGGAGTGAGAGAGGGAGAAGCAGGCTTCCCGCCGGGCAGGCAGCCCAATGTGGGACTTGATTCCGGGTCTCCATCCCGGGTCTCCAGGATCATGACCTGAGCTGAAGGCAGTCGCTCAACCAACTGAGCCACCCAGGCGCCCCTCTCCTCAGGTTTTGAAAAGTGGTTTGTGGCTCTTCCCCACCCGGGCCCCCATCACAAGGGAATAGCCCTCTCTCTCGATGATGACTACCATTTACGGGTCTGTTCCCCAGACCGAGGTTCATGGAGACAGGGACCTACATGTCTGGTTGTAAAAGCTAGCCCCTGGTATGCTGCAGGGGGCTCAATAAATATTTGTGGGATGAATGGATGGGATTATTCAGACACCGCCTGCCTTGAAGTCCACCTTCCTTTCTCTCTCTTTCCAGGGAATGGTTATGACAAAGCATTAGAAGACGCAGAAACTTTTAATGGGGTCAGCTGTGGCAGATGCTGCTGGAGTACACCTGGCCAGGGCACTTGTGGCAGAAGTTGTGTTCTCCAAGGAGAGGAAGGTTAGGAGTTCCTGGGGGGACCTCAGATTGGTGTGGACGTGAACCCAGCAGGGAGGAGGCAGTTATGACGCTAAGGTTCCATACCTAGGTCCCTTGGTGGGCCTGGACATAGCCGGGAAGGGCACCCAGCCAGCCCCTCTGGTACTGGCTATGCCCGCAGATCTTATCTGGGGCTAGGCTGATGCGTGGTACTGAGTCATTGGACCGGCGGCCTAGGAAACAGTTCTGATGTTGAAATGGGCCCAGAGGAGGGAGTGGAGTGGGTGTCTCTAGTTTGCCACTAGCAAAAACATCATCACCACTCATGCATCCTGTCATCCCTGGGTCACCTTCATGGTCATCACTCATCTCTGACCTTGTCACTCATTTGTCACCCTCACTGTCATCCTTGCGTCACAAGCAGTGGCCCTTTCTTAGCCATGCTGCCACTTGACCCAGTTCCCAGCCCTGTGTTACCTTCTTCAGCAAGCCACCATCCCTGTCCCCTCCCCGACCTCAAGGCTGTTGCTATCTGAACCAGCCCTTTCTTCTTTATCAACTGCCTCTACCCCAAACCTGTTACTGGCTAGTTTCACTCCCATCTCATCTGTCACCTTGATGTCACCACCTGTCCCTGTCATCCTCCTCACCTTTGTCACCACACCCCTTACCACCTGTCCCAGTCCCCATCACCTGTAAGTCCTCTGGACTATCATCGGCTCCCCCTGTCCCCTCTGTTGGTTCACCAGCACTGGCCTTCTCTGCCTCCCCTCTGTCACTATCATCAACATCCTTCTTCTCTCCAACTCCTCTTCTAGGTCCCCAGATGGGCTTTCCCCTCTAGCGTAGATGTCCTCAACGTGTGTGTCTTGGAGCCTTAGCCCTGGCCTTCCCAGCCTCCGACCTCCTCTGGGCTTCCCTACCTGGGATTGCCATGCTGCTTCCCTGAGCTCGGCTTCATTTCACTTCCAGGGTCCCCAGACCTGGGGGCGTGGCACTGACTCCCAGGGTATCGAAAGAGTACTGTCGATGGGGCGCCTGGGTGGCTCAGTTGGTTGGGCGACTGCCTTCAGGTCATGTTCCTGGAGACCCCGGATTGAGCCCCGCATCGGGCTTCCTGCTCGGCGGGAAGCCTGCTTCTCCTTTTCTCGGTCCCTCTGCTTGTGTTCCCTCTCTTGCTGTGTTTCTCTCTGTCAAATAAATGAAAATGTTAAAAAAAAAAAAAAAAAAAAAGAGGACTGTCAGGGCCTTGCCAGGAAACCCTGACCCTTCTCTACCTGCACCTATGACATCCGGCAACGTTTCCACCCAGCCAAGACCTAAAACCTCCATTTATTAAATTGATTATTATTTCCCCATTTAGAGTTCCCCGATGCCCCTCAGACTATTACCTATCCCCTTACAATACACTCTCACGGCCCCCCAGTTCCTTGACATATCACACTTATGATCAACTGCTTATTTGTGTAATCATGTGTGTAAGGCCATCTTGCCAACAGGGCACTCTGGGAAGCAAGAACCGTGCCTTCTAGGCTCCTGCCAGTTCCCAGAGCCTGGCACAGAGCCTGGCTTCTGGTAGGGGCTCAAGGAATGTCTGTGGAGTGAATTAATACTATTTATCAAGTACTTAACAATGCCAGACACTGCGGTAAGTGCTGTACATATATTAACGTTCATTCTGTGTCATGTTTTGGTTTCCCTTTTCACTTATTTGCTTTTGGGTATTTCAAGGGCTTTTAGCTGATTTGGCACAAGCTCTTTTGACAAAGTTCAAACGGAGAAGCGTATTTCCAGTTACTCATCAGAAAGTGAGGACACTTAGAGAAAGTCAGTTACTCACAGAACAAGGAAAAACACTTCCTTGTAATTAGGGCAAAGAGAATTGCAGCTTGTAAAGTCACCTCTCGATTTCATTTTTCTGTTCTCCAAGGGAGGTGGAAGGAGCTGGGGGCTGAGGTGAGGGAGACGGGGGCGGGGGGTACCTGAAGAAGATCCCTTATCATCTCTGGAAAGCAAGAATTAGATCCTCATGTTACACCATAAAACTAATGTTTTGAGAGAGAAGGAGAGGGGCAGAGGGAGGCTCTTAAACAGACTCTGCACTGAGTGTGGAGCCCAGCATGGGGCTCAGTCACAAGACCCTGAGATCATGACCTAAGCTGAAACCAAGAGTCAGTTGCTCAACCAACTGAGCCACCCAGGTGCCCCTAAACTGATTGGTTTTAAGAGATAAAAAAAATAGGGCACCTGGGTGGCTCAGTTGGTTGAGCCACTACCTTCGAATCAGGTCATGATCCCAGAGACCCGGGATTGAACCCCACATTGGGCTCCCTGCTTGGCGGGAAGCCTGCTTCTCCCTCTTTCGCTCCCCCTGCTTGTGTTCCCTCTCTGGCTGTGTATCTCTCTGTCAAATGAATAAATAAAATCTTTAAAAAAAAAGATAAAAAAATAAAGGGTTTAAACAAAGCTGGATGTTTCTTATATTCTTTATCCTAATATTTCATCCCCGGGAATTTTTTTTTTTAATTTTATTTATTTGACAGAGAGAAACACAGCCAGAGAGGAAACATAAGCAGAAGGACTGAGGGATGTTTCTTATATTCTTTGTCATAATATTTCATCCCCGGGAATTTTTTTTTTAATTTTATTTATTTGACAGAGAGAAACACAGCCAGAGAGGGAACACAAGCCGAAGGACCGAGCAGGGAGCCTGATGCAGGACTCGATCCCAGGTCTCCAGGATTATGACCTGAGCCAAAGGCAGTCGCCCAACCAACTTAGCCACCCAGGCGCCTGCATCCCCGGGAATTTATCCCTGGGAAAATAACTGGAGATATAGACAAAGCCTTTGCCCAAGATCCTCATTGCAATGCTATCTATACCACTGAAACATGAAATATAAATATGCATTTATGAATGAAAAAAATATAAAATTTAAAAGTTGAAAAGACAGATGAAGTAAAGTGTGATTTGACTTTTAGTTACTGAAATCATGGTCCTGAGAAGTTCATTATTCTATAATCTATAGAATTCTATAGATTATATTCTATAATCATGGGATCCAGTGAAAAGGGCATCATATGAACAGACTTATGCAGAACTTTTCAATCATATCAACAGAGTACTCAAAAAGATGAAAGCATGAAAAGGAGTGAAAAGATTAATGGGGGGGCCCCCTGGGTGGCTCAGCTGGTTAAGCGACTGCCTTTGGCTCAGGTCATGATACTGGAGACCCAGGATCGAGTCCTGCATCCGGCTCCCTGCTCGGCAGGAAGCCTGCTTCTCCCTCTCTCACTCCCCCTGCTGTGTTCCCTCTCTGGCTGCTCTTCTCTCTGTCAAATAAATACATAAAATCTTACAAAAAATGATTGATAGGTATTATGTGGTTTCTGAATTGTGAGCAATTTATTTTTATTTCTTGTGGCTTTCGCCTATCTTTGGTGGTCATTATCACTTTGATAATAAAACCTATGCACTTGTAAAAGTAACAAAGGGCACCTGGATGGCTCAGTCGGTTGAGCGGCAGCCTTGGGTTCAGGTCATGATCTTGGGATTTGGAGGTTGAGCCCCTGGCTGGGGGCTCCCTGCTCAGAGGGGAGCCTGCTTCTCCCTCCCCCTCTGCCCCCCTGTCCCCACCCCACACACTCTTTTCCCAAATATGTAAATAAAATCTTTAAAAACAACAACAGCAAGGAGGCAAGATTAATGTTTTATGTGACAGTGTTCGTACTTTATAGCCCTGTATTACTAGATTGTCAATCCTAGGAGGCCAGGCTACTTGTCTATTTTTAGCAGCAGGCCTGAATGAGAGAATGGCTGGTAAAGTGTGGTGGAGTTAAAGAAATGTACTTTTGGGGTACCTGGCTCGGTTAAGCAACTGCCTTCGGCTCAGGTCATGATCCCAGAGCCCCAGGATGGAGCCCTGCATCAAGTCCCGCATCAGGCTCCCTGCTCGGCGGGAAGCCTGCTTCTCCCTCTCTCACTCCCCCTGCTTGTGTTCCCTCTCTAGCTGTGTTTCTCTTTGTCAAATAAAAAAATAAAATATATATTTTTAAAGATTTTATTTATTTATTTGACAGAGAGAGAGATCACAAGTAGGCAGAGATGGAGGCAGAGAGAGAGGAGGAAGCAGGCTCCCCACCGAGCAGAGAGCCAGATGCGGGCCTTGATATCAGCACCCTGAGATCATGACCTGAGCCAAAGGCAGAGGCTTTAACACACTGAGCCACCCAGGCGCCCAAAACATAAAATCTTAGAAAAAAGAAAAAAAAAAAAGAAATGTACTTTTTTGGGACCACATCACTAATTTTATTTCTCTTTCTTTTTTTCTGTTTTTAAAGATTTCATTTTTAAAAAAAGATTTTATTTATTTATTTGACAGAGAGAGAGAGATCACAGGTAGGCAGAGAGGCAGGCAGAGAGAAAGGAGGAAGCAGGCTCCCTGTTGAGCAGAGAGCCGGATGCGGGCCTTGATCCCAGGACCCTGAGATCATGACCTGAGCCGAAGGCAGAGGCTTTAACCCACTGAGCCACCCAGGCGCCCAAGATTTCATTTTTTAAAAAGATTTTATTTTTTTGAGAGAGAGAAAGAGAAAGCATGAGAGGGGAGAAGGTCAGGGGAAGAAGTAAATTTCTCTGCAGAGCCTGGTCGGGACTCAACCCCAGGACTCCAGGATCATGACCTGAGCTGAAGGCAGAGGCTTTAACCCACTGAGCCACCCAGGCGCCCTAAAGATTTCATTTTTAACTAAGCTCTACACCCACCATGGGGCTTGAATTCATAACCCTGATGGAGAGTGGCCTCAGCCACCAACTGAGCCAGTTGGGGGCTGTCCATTATTTTGTTGTTGTTGTTGTTGTTCACTATTTTCATTTAATTCTTCAGAGTAACCCCTTCCTACCCAGAAAGACTGTTTTGGGGGCTGCCCTGACCTGCAAAACCAAAACCCCTCACACACATGACAGCGCTTCGAAGAAGCAAGGGAAATTTGAGCAATTCTTATCAGAAATATGAAAACAAGACCTGATTATGCACTAAACCTGCTCCTCCTCTTTTCCTGGTTCAGAGCAGGGCACGACCCAGCCAGAAACCGGAAGTCACCCCTCCTCCTGCTCCTGCACTCCCACAGTCCATCATTCCCCAGCACCCTTGCAGCAGCCCAAACCCTTTCCCATTGCTAATGCTACTCTCCTTGTTCTAGACATGGCTTCCTGCCTCATCAAGCAGAGCTGCCTCCTGACCAAGTTTCTCTGCTCCACTCTTACTCTTCCCACCCAAATGCATGCCTTATGAGCTAGGGCCACGCTGAGCGCTCTAAATACTAATCCACTCTGCCATTCCCCTGTTTACAGCCCTGCAGTGGCTCACCATCACTCTCAGGAGCAAGTACCAGATGGTTCGCGATGTGGCTCAGCCTCTGCTGGCATCACCACACTCCCTATCCTGCCACACAGACTTCTGCTGTTGGCATCACCCAGGCTCCCCCTGGGCCTTTGCATGAGTTGTCTCTTTTCCTGGAGAAAACGATCCTTTCTGCCTCACACTTCCTTGCTTGGTTAACTTCTTCTCACTTCTCAGCTATTAAAGTGAACGTCCCTTACTCCATGAAGACTTCCCTGATGCCATCCTGAACTAGGTTTTGTCCACCTTCTCTCAACTCCCACAGGCTTCTGTGCTTACTACCTCTGATATCTGCATTGTACCTTCTTGTTTTATTTTTTTTATTTTTTATTTTTTTAAAAATATTTTATTTATTTGACAGAGAGAAACACAGCAAGAGAGGGAACACAAGCAGGGGGAGTGAGAGAGGGAGAAGCAGGGTTTCTGCCAAGCAGGGAGCCCGATGTGGGGCTTGATCCCTGGTCTCCGGGATCATGACCTGAGCCGAAGGCAGTCGCTTAACCAACTGAGCCACCCAGGCGCCCCTATTTTATTTTTTATATATTTTTAAAGATTTTATTTATTTATTTGACATAGATATACAGAGAGAGCACAAGCAAACAGAGCAGCAAGCAGAGGGAGAGGGAGAAGCAGGCTCTCCACTGACCTGGGAGCCTGATGCAGGGCTCAACCCCGGGACCCTGGGATCATGAGCTGAGCCAAAGGCAGCCGCTTAACTAACCCCTATACCTTCTTATTTTACTCACCATCTTCCCTGTGTGCCTTGGAATCCCTCCAGCTCTGGGACAGTGACTAGTTCTCCACTGCACATCAGGCACCTTACCCTTGGTGGGGATTCCATGGCTGTTGATGAATGAATGAATAACAAATAAATCAAGTACTCTTGTAAGAATTGGTTAATATTTATCATTTTTTAAAAAAGATTTTATTTATTTGACTGAGAGGAACACAGCCAGAGAGGGAACACAAGCACGGGGAGTGAGAGAGGGAGAAGCAGGCTTCCTGTAGAGCAGGGAGCCCGATGTGGAGCTAGATCCCGGGTCTCTGGGATCATGACCTGAGCCGAAGGCAGTCGCCCAACCAACTGAGCCACCCAGGTGCCCCTGGTTAATATTTCTAATAGGCATAGAAGCAGACATTCAGGGCGCCTGGGTGGCTCAGGGTTAAAACCTCTGCCTTTGGCTCAGGTCATGATCTCAGGGTTCTGGGATCGAGGCCCGCATTGGGCTCTCTGCTTGGCAGGGAGCCTGCTTCCTCCTCTCTCTCTGCCTGCCTCTCTGCCCACTTGTGATCTCTCTCTCTCTCTCTCTCTGTCAAATAAATACATAAAGTCTTAAAGAAAAAAAGAAGCAGACATTCAGGGGCGCCTGGGTGGCTCAGTCGTTAAGCAGCTGTCTTTGGCTCAGGTCATGATCCCGGAGACCTGGGATCAAGCCCCACATTGGGCTCCCTGCTCGGCAGGAAGCCTGCTTCTCCCTCTCTCACTCCCCCTGCTTGTGTTCCCTCTCTAGCTCTGTTTCACTTTGTCAAATAAATAAAATATTTTTTTTTAAAAAAAGCAGACATTCAGAAAAAGATGTCTTAAAAGGACCCATATTCCAAAGGATACGGTAAAAGTGTCTTTTTTTATTTTATTTTTTTTTAAATTTTTTTAAAGATTTTATTTATTTATTTGACAGAGAGAAACACAGCTAGAGAGGGAACACAAGCAGAGGGACTGAAAGAGGGAGAAGCAGGCTTCCCGCCGATCAGGGAGCCCGATGTGGGACTCGATCCCGGGTCTCCAGGATCATGACCTGAGCCGAAAGCAGTCGCTTAACCAACTGAGCCACCCAGGCATCCCAAAAGTGTCTTTTTTTAAAAAAAGATTTTATTTGGGTGCCTGGGTGGCTCAGTGGGTTAAAGCCTCTGCCTTCGGCTAAGGTCATGATCTCAGGGTCCTGGGATTGAGGCCTGCATCAGGCTCTCTGCTTGGCAGGGGGCCTGCTTCCTCCTGTCCTCTGCCTGCCTCTCTGCCTACTTGTGATCTCTCTCTTTGTCAAATAAATAAATAAAATCTTTAAAAAAATAAATATTTTATTTATTTGACAGAGAGAAACACAGCCAGAGAAGGAACACAAGCAGGAGGAGTGAGAGAGGGAGAAGCAGGCTTCCTGCTGAGCAGGGAGCCCGATGTGGGACTCGATCCTGGGTCTCCGGGACCATGACCTGAGCCGAAGGCAGTTGCCTAACAAACTGAGCCACCCAGGCGCCCCTAAAATTGTCTTATTATCAAAGAAATAATGTGGATTTGATAGGCCAGAATTCAGGGGTGAATCTGTAGCTAGGAACAGTGGGAGGGGGGCAGTGGGAGTGGCCCATCCCATCTGGGAGAAGTATTTGATTACTGACATTGTTTTAGAATTACTGTTGATGGTGATGAGGAGAAGCAGGATGGCTTTTAATCAGTTTTACTGTTTTTAAATTCTCTGCTGCTGACACACCCTTACTGCTTGTCCCCAGGTCAGACCCCATCCCTATTTAGTATGCTGCTGGTAAGAAACCCTGATTACAGAGTGACCCATTTGTTTTCCTCCCTTTATTTACTTAAGATTTTATTTATTTATTTGACAGAGAGAGAGGGAGAGAGAGCTAGAGAGGGAACACAAGCAGGGGCAGTGGGAGCCGGAGAAGCAGGCTTCCTGCGGAGCAGGGAGCCGGATGTGGGGCTCCATGCCAGGACCCTGGGATCACGACCTGAGCTGAAAGCAGAGGCTTAATGACTGAGCCAGGTGGCCGTTTTCCTCCCTCAGCACAGTCAGGAGAGATTTCAGAGGTGTCCAACCTCTCAAAACTCCGCTGGGCGTCGTTGTCCTCGTCCAGACTTGGGACCCTTCTCTGACTCCTCTGGGACCCAGCTTCCTCAGGGGAACCCTCTGAGTCTCTGGAAAGGAGGAGAGATGGAGGACTATGTATGGGGTCCAGCCCCGGATCGAGCCCTGTCCCTCCCACCGACAGCCCTGAGGCCTTGGGCTGGTCTCAGGGTCCATACTCTCCAGTCCTTCTCATGGCTTCACTTTGCCCTCTCATAAAACTGGGGCACATAGTGACCTGGGCCCTGAGGACCCTCATGGACATTCCCAAGCTGAGAAGGAGATGTCAGCTGTGGGCACAATGGGCAATTGCTCCCTCAGGTTCCCTCTTTCTGTTGCCCTCTCGGGCCTGAGTGAGACATTCTACAGGGGACTCGCTGGCTTGGGTGTGTCAGCTAGCAGGACAGCCGGCGAGTCTGGACAGGTGGACAGGAGAGTCTGGGCTCCGGGATGGGGTGTGTATGTGTCGTGGAGACGGGGTAGATGAGGTGTATCCCAGGCAAAGGTCAAGGATGGGAGAGGTGGCTCCAGCAGGCCGGCTGCCCTTTCTTGGTGACAGCCTTCAGGAACTGTAGAGCCAAGCTGGGCTGGGCTAGGGCCTTGCTCTGCCGTGGGGCCAGGGGGTGGAGAACAACCCGTTAGTGAGGTCACTTCTAGGGTGGGAGCCCAAGGCCCTTTCTGGGAAGGAAAGGTGATGTCATGAAAGCAGAAGGGATTCAGGTTAGACTATAGGAGGGGCAGGTGATGGTGGGGCAGGGAGCATGAGGTGCCTTTTTAATTAAGCTGTTTCCCAGAAGGGAGGGGAAGAGCTGAACTACCTCGGCCCTCCACAGGAGAGAGAACCATCTTGTCAGCAGGCAGGGGAGGCGGACAGGGTGAGCTGGGGAACAAGGGAGCCTGTTGCCCTTAGCCAGGGTCTGGGGAATTCATAGCTGAAAGGAAGCCCGGGGACATCTAGAGCGTGGGTCAGACACCTGCCAGCCCTGGAGCTCAGTCGTTCCTCAGTGAAATGGGGAGGACCTTCTTGGTCCTTGTCTACCAAAGACAGTGTTCCCTAACCTGGTCACCGAAAACCAGGGAGTCTCTGTTATAAATTACTTCTGAAGTCCTGGGAGCTAAGAGAAAACTCAGCTGAAATTTGGGCTGAGTGGGGTGGAGATGGGGAGCCTGGACTTCTTGGGGGCAGAGAGGTGCTTTTGCATGTAAGCAGCCTGATCAGACATCCTCCCCAGAAAGCTGCCCAACAACCAGGGAACAAGCTCACCCTGTCTTCCCAGACATTCTGAGCCTCTGGATGAAGCCCCTCTCATCAGACCCCCACTTCCCTAATTCTGTGCCCCCCCCCCCCGCCGCAAGGCTCCTCAACCCCTCCCCGTTTCATTCCGTGAGTATTTATTGAGTGCCTTCTATCTACCAGGCATTTTCTAAGCCCTAGGAGTTCAGAGGTGAACAAGATTATTGGTCCTTGTGCTCATTCCCTCCCTCCGGCGCCCAGAGGAAAAACCAGCCAGAAAGTAAGTGAGGTAGCTTAGCCTTCACTGGCCATGAAAGGGAGAGGCGAATGTGGCTGTGGGAACCAGAGGAGGAGGCCCCATGTCCACCCTAGGAAAGGTCAGGGCAGAGGTCACAGACCAAGTCCACAAGGACCAGCTGGCCTTTGCTGGGGACGCTGTGGGGGATGGGAGAGGCAGAGGTTCCGTGGCCATCCCAACAGCCTCACAAGAGCCAACTGGTCGGTTTTCAGGAATGTTCACAAACTGCTTACTAAACACAGCCATTATTAAAAATTAAATTATATAAATTATTTTTAAAATTTATTTTTTATTTATTTTATTTATTTTTTTTTTAAAGATTTTATTTATTTATCTGACAGAGAGAAACACAGCGAGAGAGGGAACACAAGCAGAGGACGTGAGAGAGGGAGAAGCAGGCTCCCCACCGAGCAGGGAGCCCGATGTGGGACTCGATCCCGGGTCTCCGGGATCATGACCTGAGCCGAAGGCAGTCGCTTAATCAACTGAGCCACCCAGGCGCCCTTAAAATTTATTTTTAAAAAATATTTTATTTATTTATTTGACAGAGAGAGAGAGAGAGAGATCACAAGTAGGCAGAGAGGCAGGCAGAAAAAGAGGAGGAAGCAGGCTCCCCGCTGAGCTGGATGCTCCCCCCTGAGATCTTGACCTGAGCAGAAGGCAGAGGCTTTAACCAACTGAGCCAGCCAGGCACCCTTAAAATTTAATTTTTAAAAGATTTATTTGAGAAGGAGAGTACACGAGTGTGATCAGGGGGAGGGGCAGAGGGAGAGGGAGAGAGAGGATCTCAAGCAAACTCCCTGTTAAGCATGGATCCCAACATGTCGGGGGACTTGATACCAGGACCCTGAGATCATGACCTGGGCTGAATCAAGAGTCAGATGCTTAACCGAGCCACCCAGGCTCCACTTAAGTTTTATTTTTCAGTAATCTCTATACCCATTGTGAGGCTGGAACTCACGAGACAGAGATCGAGAGTTGTAGGCTCTTCGACTGAGCCAGCCAGGAGCCCCTAATTATATAAATTACTTAAAACAAAGGTAATAAATGAATCACTTTCTAATTGTTATTGCATTTTACTATTGTGCATGCTCTTGAAGTTATTGACATCAACTGTGCTTTTTAAAAACTGTATTTACTTGTTTATTTAAAAGATTTTACTTATTTATTTGAGAGAGACAGAGAGAGCAAGAGTGAGAAGAAGGGCAGAGGGAAGGGGACAAGCAGACTCCAAGCGGAGCGCAGAGCCCTTAGATAGGACTTGATTCCGGGACGGGAGAGCATGACCTGAGCCAAAGTCAGACACTTAATCAACTGAGCCACCCAGGTGTCCCTTTACTCATTTATTTTTAAGTAATCTCTATACTTCGTATGGGGCAAAAATTCATGACCCTGAGAACAAGAGCCGCATGTTCCACCACATGGGGTAGTCAGACACCCCTATTTACATCAATTGCCTCTTTAAGATGGAGAAACTGTATAATGGTGTGCTACTACTCATGTCTTCCCAGCTCCCTGCTCAGTGAGTCATGTAGGCAGGGGAGGTAGCCGAGGCACAGAGACTGAACAAGCGGCCAGGAGCACAGCGGGAGCGGGAGCCCAGCAGTCTTCAGAGGCTGTCCCTAACCCACTAGAGGTCACGCTTCCAGACTAGGGAGATAAGAGACCTAGAGTGATGTTCTTTATCTTAATGCACACACAAAGTTGACCATATATTCACAGACATGCCTGGAATATAGTAGGATCTTGAGAACAGTCTTCAGACCAGCAGGACTTGAGTCAGTGATGATAACAGATAATGAGGAGCCAGGGGTAGGGGGGCGTTTACCAGCCTCCTCCATTTGTTGGGTGACACCCTTGCCCGGGCTGCCCTGGCCTCCTGGTTCTCTGTGGACTGTGCCCCATCCTCAGGGAGCTCGCATTCTCAGGGACAGACCTCCTGAGCAGGAACACACAGGTGGGGGCACCTGGGTGTCTCAGTTGTTAAGCGTCTGCCTTCGCCTCAGGTCATGATCCGGGGGTCTTGGGATTGAGCCCCACATTGGGCTCCCTGCTCAGCAAGGAAATTGCTTCTCTCTCTCTCTCTCTCTGCTTGTGCTCTCTCTCTCAAATAAATAAATAAAATAAAATAAAATAAAAAGGAGGATGCCTGGGTGGCTCAGTGGGTTAAAGCCTCTGCCTTCAGCACAGGTCATGATCTCAGGGTCCTGGGATAGAGGCCCGAATCGGGTTCTCTGCTCGGCAGGGAGCCTGCTTCCTCCTCTCTCTCTGCCTGCCTCTCTGTCTACTTGCGATCTTTTTCTCTGTCAAATGAATAAATAAAATCTTTTTTTTTTTTAAAGATTTTATTTATTTGACAGAGAGAAACACAGCCAGAGAGGGAACATAAGCAGGGGGAGTGAGAGAGGGAGAAGCAGGCTTCCCGCCGAGCAGGGAGCCTGATGTGGGACTTGATCCCGGGTCTCCGGGATCATGACCTGAGCCGAAGGCAGTTGCTTAACCAACTGAGCCACTCAGGCGCCCCAAAATCTTTTTTTTTTTTAAAAAGGAATACATAGGTGAGAGAGGGCAAGGAGCTCCCCAGGCCCAGAGTGGGGCTCTTGGCTCAAGTATATGCAAGCTAAGAGGAGCAAGAGGTATGAATTATGATGGACAGGGAGGGTGTCCGTGGAGGGGCATAGATAGAAGGCTTGGGTTTGCACAGGGGAAAAGAGACACTGTAAGTCCTGCTACCCTCTCGGTTTTTCCCCCAGAGCATCTGCATGGTGCAAGCTCAATGGTAAGCACAGTGACAGACAATTCAGCTGCAGATACATAGAAAAAAGAATTATATATATAAAGTTGAAATTTGAAAGGAATAGAGGTGTTTTCTATGGAAGTGGAGGACTGGGGGTTGCTGAGGCTGGTGGCAGGGCGGACCCCACGCGGGTGTTGGCCCCCTGAGGCTACATCTGTCAGCTTGGGCTTCCCATCCCGCTGGCTCAGCAGGTCCCACAGGTTGGCAGGTGACTCACCACTCACCCTCATATGACCCTGGTCCAGGAAGGGGCAGGGGGTGCATAGAATGGAGCCCCGTGTGCTCATGTATGTAGGGCATATGCTGTGTTATGTGCTTGTGTCCGAGACACGTGCCTATGTCTGATTACGTATACAGGCCGGTAAGTCCCTGGGCACACAGCCATGGAGCTGCACACAGATGTGGGCCATAGGTGTGGAGGGTGAACGCGGTATGAGGCAGGGGTGATGGGGGTGAGCACATAGCTCTCCCTAGAACACATATGCATGGGTGCAGGTGTCTCCCTGAAAGCAAAGTGCAGCTTCAGAACCTGGTGAGCCCCCAGAGGACGCCAGGGTGGGTGGCAGGTGAGGGGGCTTCTCCGATGTCAGCTCATCCTCACCAAGGAGGGCTTGGCAGGACCAGCTGGCAGGGCCGGGCCCTCGAAGTTCATGGTGACAGCAGTGGTTTTCCCTAAGCTTATCCCTTAAGCCCCTGGCTGCAGGCCAGGGTGGCTCCCCATCTAACCCTGAGAGGACATGCACACCCTACATGCCACACGGGTAGGGCAGGAGCAGTGAGCATGACGGGTGCACGCCAAGCCAGAGCTTTCTCTCATCCTCCGAAGGCAGGAAGGACAGAAGGGTCTGAGTAACATCTGCTGCACTGGGATATGAGGAAAGCACGTCACCCTGGGTCGGGTGGCACTGTGTGTGTGGGCATGCAGGAGGCGCGTACCCACGTTTGGGTGTGCTGGCCCCTGCTCCAGCGCCCGGGGCCTGGGGCCGCCGTCCCATCATGCTCTGCCATCTGAGCGATGCTTCAAGTGGGACAAAGGGCTTGGGCTGGCAACCGGGAGGCCGGGGTTCTCATAGTGACTTCAGAGAGGTCCCTTTGCCCTCTCTGGGGCTCAACTTTCTCATTGTAAAGTTGCAGAGGGATCCCTTCAGGGGCACCTCTCCAGGCTGCTGGGTGACAGATTCTCATGGAGGGGTTGGAAAACTTTGAAAGGCTTGGTCCTGGGTTCTGGTCCTGGGTCCTTGGCCCTTCGCGAGGGGAAGGGAGGCATTCCTGGTGTAATTCAGCTGCAGGACTATGGGGTGAGCAGGTAACCGCCTCTAGGGGACCCGCACCCTGCCCTACAAGGGGTGTTCAAACCTCCTGAGGAAGTGAGTTGCCATTCTGGGGCTGAGCTTCAAAACCAAGTCACGCTACAGGCTGAGACCTGCCCTTGCTGAGGCCGGGCAAGTCAGCCTCCCCATCTCTGCACTCCCAGCCCTGCCTGCCCGCTGAGGGAGGAAGAGCAGTGCCCCTAGATGGACATTGGGAAACGGCTCACAGCTCACCCTCTCTTGTATTCCACCCCCTCTCACTCCTGCCTCGGTCCCCACTCCTAGCTTGCTGTCTTTCAGGTTCACACTTCCTGTGTTCAGAGTTTCCATCCCAAGCCTGTGGGCTTAGCTCCAGAGCAAACACATGGCACTAAAGTCAACAACACAAGAAAGGAAGCTGCACAGGTGATGTGGAAAGGAAAACTTGGAAGCCACAGTGAAGGTGTGCAGGCTGGGCGGGAGGGAGTGATGGTCTCCCCTCAGAGCAGCACCCTGGGGTTAAGGCTGGTCCTGCCAATCTCTTGCGGGGGAGGGGTCTGAGGAGAGCTCAGTGGGGCGCCTCCAGTGGACTCAGGTCAAAGAAGTGAGATGAGATCATCAGCAGGGGGTGCTAGTGCCCAGACTAATGAGTGCTGTAAAAAGGATGTGTCCGTTAGGGAGAGGGGCTGCTTCCGACCCCCCTCCCCCACTGCAGAGTTGCTGCTACCGATTCTCCCGATTCGCAAAGCGAGAGTCTACCTGGAAGCCAGGGTGTGGATGGAAGCAGGCGGAGAGGAAGTAAACAGTCTGGACCAGGAGCAGGATCGGAGTTGGGGCTCTGTGCCCTGGCCTAGCTGCTCACCTCAGGGCTCGGGATCTCGTGGAGCCACGAATTCCCGGGATTCCCAAAACATGCTCCCTTGCCCCACCCAAGGCATAGTCGGCCTCCTTGACAAGCTATTTCTCTCCACTCAGGGCATGTGGAGCTCAGTTTCCTTAAGACATGTCTGTTGTGCACCTGCTAGGTACAATATGCTCTCCAGGCTGCGGCATCCCCAGCAGGCAGCCTGCCCCAGGCCCTGTCACGCCTAGATTCCCCCAGATGCCTGGGAAGCTGACTGCTCCCTGATGGAGCTAGTGATTGCAGGGTGCCTCGGGCAGCCCCACCCCCGGACCCAGAGGGCAACCAGGGAGTCAGGTCCAGACTGCCCAGCAGCCAGGCTGCAATGCGAAAGGCCGAGAAAGCGGACTCACCTGGCTGGAGCACCCTGGAATCTGGGTGGAAGTCCACAGGCTGTGGTCTTGCTGTCTGTGGAATGAGGGTCGTGTGCTCTGTGCGCAGCCGTCCCAGCTTGGGTCTGGCATCAGGCAAGAGCTGGTCAGGGCACCCGGGTGGGGTGCAGGGTCCCTTTCCTCTCCACCTGTCCACAGAGTGGTTTTTCTCTACCAGGCACTTGCCATGCCACCTACCAACTCAGTCTATTCTCCCAACAGCCCCTGAGAGGAGGAGCAGTAGATCTCCGTTGTACAGAGGAAGACACACAATTGAATATCTTGCTCAATCATCCATCTCCAGTTAAGAAGCTGAACTGGATTCAAGCTCAGGTCTGCCTGGCTATAAAGCCTGAGCCATGAACCATAGCTTACCATCTGGATGGGGGAGGCCTCCCTCAACAGCCAGACCCCAAACCAGCCCCAGACTCAGGCTCCAGGGCAGGAGTTCCCTGGGTTTTCCACTGCGCCTATCTGCCACCTCCTTAGGCTTTCACTCTTCTCAGAAAGCGTCCTGGATCCTGACTCCCCTGTTTGCTCTAATGAAGCTGGTACCTGACACCCCACCATCATTAGACCCCTTCTTTTCTACTGTGGAAGGATTGTGATGTTGATTTAGGCAGAAATCAAAGGGTGAACCCAGAAGGGAAATGGCTGATGGGGAACTTGACAGAGGAGGGATCAGGCTGCCACTGTCGGGACCCACTGATGGGTCAGCATCACTAAGCATTTGGACATCATGTCTGAATAAGACATGAAAGGAAGCAGAGAGCACTATCTACAGGATAAAGGATCCTCTGCCCTCTGCCCGCTCTTGACCCTAAATAAAATCACACCGTTAGTCCTAACTTCCTATATATTCTGTGAAATGCAGGGGATGGAGGAGAAGCTAAATGGCACCACAGGACCCCAGGGGCGCCTGGGTGGCTCAGTTGGTTAAGCAACTGCCTTCGGCTCAGGTCATGATCCTGGAGTCCCAGGATCGAGTCCCACATCGGGCTCCCTGCTCGGCGGGAAGCCTGCTTCTCCCTCTCACTCCCCCTGCTTGTGTTTCCTCTCTAGCTGTGCTTCGGTCAAATAAATAAATAAAATCTTAAACGAGAGAGAGAGAGAGAGAGAGAGAGAGAGAGAGAGAGAGAGAGAGAAGGAGACTGCTGAAACTAGAATGGACAGACTTGGGAGAAGTTTCGACGAGACTGGACTGAAGCCAGTGAAGGTAGATGTGTGTGTTAGATGAATGAAAAAGAGAGCAAGAGAAGGATCTCGGAGCAGTGGGGTGACATGTGGGCGGGCGACAGGAGGCCTGGGGAGCCTGCAGCATTTGTGTGGTGGGAGAGGACACTGGGGACATGTGGGGCTGACTTCTCCATTGGACACAGAAGGTGCTGTGCCTGCCAAGATATTCTATTTAAGGGCCCACAAAAAGATGTTTTGTTTTAAAATTTAAAAAGTGAACTCAGTTGAAGAAAGGTTTTAATATACAACATTGATATATTTGTCTTGAGACCAAAGTGATTGTAAAATATAATTTTCATTTAATTTTTTTATGGAGGAAGGGGCCCGAAAAGGCCGAGGTGGCAAGGGCCATGAAGGTCAGAATGTGGCCACAGGGTGGGAAAGAGACTGCCCAGAGATGGAGCCTCATGGAGGCGAAAAGCCCTTAAGTCCACATTGTGGGGAACAATCACTGTCCTGGGGGTCCTCCTTCTCCTGGGGATCATCCCTCTTCTGTGCTCCATCCCTGCCTCTCCCAAACAGAGATGCCTCCTCAAGCTGGGCTAGGCACCAGGACACCTGGGTTTGAATCACTCTGGACCCTGGGCTGTGCCCAGAGCAGAAGATACGGTCTCTGCCTGTCCAGCCCAGTCTGGCCCAGCCTGCACCCCAGGGACCAGGATAGGCTTGGGAAGAACCTCCACCGACACTGGGAGATGCCTGGGAACGGGGCGGCCCCACCCTGCCTGGGGTCTCCGTGTTCCACCGAGCCTTCCTGGTTGAGGCTCAATGCCCATGGGTGCCTGTGCACGAGGCCCTGACCACACAGACTTACGCACAGGCTCTTTGTGCAATCACTGTGTGCCTTGAAAGCTGTAAAGTAAACCCCCCCTTCCCACGGGCTAGCTCAGTCATTTTCAAAGCTACTTTCCTCCTGAAGGGAGGTACCCTGTGAGCATTTCCTTGGGGTCTCTACCTTTGTTCGTTCTCACTGGCATGTGTGTGTGTGGAAAGGTCCCAGGATTTGGGCAAAGATGAGGGAGGTGGGAGGAAGCTCAGGGAGCAGCTGGTTTTACCCCTCTGGGGCAGGCAGGGAGGCTGCTCCCTCAGGAGTCCCTAGCATGAGCTGGGAGACAGGGAAGTCCTCTGAACTGAAGCTGCCCGGCCTCTGGGCTGCCTCCTTTCTCAGGCAGTGCAGGAGATTGGAGAGAGAGTAGCTTTCTCTGGGGGAGCTGAGTTGGGCTCCCTGCCCACCCCAAGGCCCCCAGCTCCTGACGAGATCAGATAGGGCACGTTCCTGCTGGGAGCTGCCTGCTGACTGGGACTGGGCTGACGCAGGCAGGAAAATATTAACCCAGCGGAATGGGCACATATAAATGTGTGCATGACTCCGTGTGTGTGTGTACCCACACAGAGGTTTTCACATGCAAGACCAGACATAGATATGTAGGTACACATAACATACCTGTCCATTCACATATATAGATGCTCACATACAGACATGCACAAAGACACAAAGGCTTCTCACACATACAAATTCCAGATTCTGTTAATGAGATTGCTTCCTCTAAGAAGCCCTCCCTGATAGCTCTAGCTCATACTAGAAAGTGGCAGGCCTGGGCACCTGGGTGGCTCAGGGTGCCTTCAGCTCAGGTCATGATCTCAGGGTCCTGGGATTGAGGCCCACATCGGGCTCTCTGCTCAGCTTGGAGTCTATTCCCTCCTCTTTCTCTGCCTGCCTCTCTGCCTACTTGTGATCTCTCTCTGTCAAATAAATAAATAAAATCTAAAACAAACAAACAAACAAACAAATAAATAAATAAAGTGGCAGGCCTGAGCTCCATGCCTGGTTTCTGATGCCAAATCAGGTAACAGGACATAGGCTTTAGAATGGAACAGGCTTGTTTTTGAATTCCGGTTCCTTAAATCACAGGATGTTTGTCCTTGGGCCTATGGCTGTGCCTCCTGGTCCTGTCTGCCCTGGTCTCTGTCCTCTCTGGCCTGGAGGCCCATGTATGACTCTGAGAAGGATGAGAGGCTGGGCTGTAGGAAGGGGAGTCTGGTCACTGGAGAAGGTCAAGGTTATATACTGTCCTGGGTCCTGCCCCTGCCTCCCCCAACTTAGCCCCTGGTTCTTCTCGTCGGGGGGCCTTTGCCTCCTGGGACAGGGGACAGAGCCCTGATCTGGATGTTCTAGGTCTGGGTGATCTTGAGCAAGTTGTTACCTTGCTCTGAATCTCAGTTTTCCTATCCCAAGAGTTTGAAAGGTGACACTTACCTGGGTGAGACTTAAGGGTCCTTTCTTTTTGGAGCAGAAGGAAAATCTTTATTACTGCAGGTGATTTTATTTTATTTTTTTTAAAAGATTTTATTTATTTGACAGAGAGAAACACAGCCAGAGAAGGAATACAAGCAGGGGGAGTGAGAGAGGGAGAAGCAGGCTTCCGGCTGAGCAGGGAGCCCGACGTGGGACTCGATCCCGGGACTCCAGGATCATGACCTGAGCTGAAGGCAGTCGCCCAACCAACTGAGCCACCCAGGCTCCCTACTGCAGGTGATTTTAGACAGACTAGGGTCCCTTGAGGAACACATGTTGTGTTCCCACACCCATCCCTGCCCCTTCAGCCAGAGAATTTTCTTTCTTACTGATTGATTCACAGGCTCCTGAGATACACAACTGTATTTTGTGGCTCAAAAGACTCTGAAAAACCCCAAGTATAAAACAATTTGATTGAAAGTAGTTTGTGTGATAAGTTAATCAAACAGAATGTTGGTTGAAACAAATAATTAACTGAAATGATTAGGTTTTTGTTTGTTTTTTGTTTTTGTTTTTTACACCTCAACACTTTGGGGGATATTTGGGGGGAAATTCAGAGAAGTTTTAGCATCTTTTGGCAGTTTTCTTTCCTTATTCTGGTTTTTAAAAATTTCTATTTGCCTTTTCATTCCTAATTGGATTTCGGCCTCTTGTGTCTGCCCCATGCTGTTCCTAATAGAGAAGAACTGGAAACATTTAAAATAGGAGACAGGTGTATGCTATATAGTCACACATACAAGATGTGGATATAGACCCATTGGTATGGAAATATATTCTCAATAATGTTTGAGGGGGAAAAAGTACTTTACAAAATAAGTTTCATTCTACTTATTATTGACCAAGTAGGGAGGAGATGTGATATGGATACATAAAAAAAGGATTAGAAGGAAATCTACCAAAATGTTCGTAGTAGTTGTCACAGAGGTAAAATGGGTCTTTTAAGGTTCCTTTGGCTTGTTTGTATTTAAGGTCAAAACAGAATAAAAGAAAAGGATCTGAGATTCTTTTTATTTGTTTTCTATTAGAAAAATTTCCACTCCTATGATAGACAATTATATCTGCTTGACTTGCTTGGCTATGTGTTCATAAATATTTAAATTTTAAGTTAGGTTGAACATTAATGTCCATAATTAACGATTCACATTGTAAGATTTTTAGTGTGGTTAGTAAGAAACAGGAGGTGAGAAGGCACCTGGCTGGCTCAGTTGGTAGAGCGTGCAACTCCTGATTCTGGGGTTGGGAGTACAAGCCCCATGTTAGGCTTAGAGCTTACTTTAAAAAAAAATCTTAAAAAAAAAGAAACAGAGGTTGATGAACACTGGGTTATTTCCCAATTTTCACTGGCAAAACAAAAAAAATGTATTGCAGACAAAATTAGAATAAGAAAACTAAATTTCTGCAAGAGGGACTAAATGCTAAGAGATACATCAAAGTTTGCAAAATTTGCCCTGTAGCACACTAATAATATCACTTCATTTTCTTTCTTTCTTTCTTTTTTTTTTTTTTTAGATTTTATCCATTTATTTGACAGAGAGATCACAAGTAGGCAGAGAGAGAGGAGGAGCAGTTTCCTGGTGAGCAGAGTGCACAATGGGGGCCTGGATCCCAGGACCCTGAGATCATGACCTGAGCTGAAGGCAGAGGCCTTAACCCACTGAGCCACCCAGGCACCCTCTTTTTTTTTTTTATTTTTAAGATTTTGTTTACTTATTTGACAGAGAGATAGAGATCACAAGTAGGCAGAGCAGCAGGCAGAGGGAGGCTCTCCGCTGAGCAGGGAGCCCTATGCAGAACTCGATTCCAGGACCCTCGAATCATGACTTGAGCCAAAGGCGGCTGCTTAACTGACTGAGCCACCCAGGCGCCCACGACTTCCTTTTCAAATGATTTATCATTTCCACTAAATTAGTTTTTGACCTTCTGGGCCACTGTGCCTTCATAAACCTTTCCTTGGGCCTTGTCTGGATGCTGAAAGTGGTTGGGTGGGAGGGACCACATATCCTCCTACTCCATTTCTCAGATGAGGAAACAGGCCCAGAGGCAGGATGGAGCCACTTCTCCAGCCTTCTGCAAGCCACCACAGAATGTGTTAGGTTTTCTCGCAATCCTACCAGGCTTCAAATGGCTTCAAATAACCACCACCACCCCACCTCCCTTGCTCACCTTGGAGGACTCAGCTTCCCTGTCATCTCTTCCGGGTGATTCTTGCTTCCCTCCGGCTGGTTTAGCTGCTGCCTATATTCCCTCCACTTGTCTCCTAAGTCGCCTGCTTTTTATCCATCTCTCCCAAGAGGACTGTGTCTTCTCTACATCTGGGTCTCCAGTACCTCTCCCATAAATGAGCTGGGGGCTGGATCCCTGACTAACCAACAGGGATCCCGAGTCCTTCCCTCATCGACTTGATCCCCGCCCAATCCAAGTTTGTCCAAGCTCTGGATGAGTCCCAGACCCCGGCTTCACTTTTGGCCCTTACCTCACCCTGACCCTGACAGTACACACTGGAAAGGAATAAAGGCAGGCGTCTCCCATGTCCAAGGGGATACATCTCTCCCTTCCTGATGGAAGCATTCATTATCCTGAGCCCACCTGAATCTGCGGAGTGGAATGAGGGGCAGAGCCTCAGCTGCAAGGAGCAGCAGGGGAAGAGTTAGGGCAATTTGGGGTAGGGACGCAGACAAGGGCATGCTCAGACCTGGCCTGCTCTACTGGCGCCCTCTAGAGGACAGTTCTATTACCAGAGCTAGCTTTGGGCAACCCAGGGCTATCTGACCTCCCCACCGGCCTTAGATGCTCCCGCGACTTCCTACCCACCACACACCACTCCACCTGGCCCTGGCCGGTCTCCTCATAGTCTGCAGGCCAGCAACCACTCCCCATGTCTCAGCACCTAGTCACCTGCTCAAACTCCACAGTGCCCCATCCTTGGAGGCCTAGTAATTCCCTGGCTCCAGAAATCTGCTTAGATGGCAGCTGATCCCCTAGCTCACTCCTGACCCCGCCTTAGTCCCTAAGTTTCTGCAGCCCTGGCCTGGTGCCCCACAGTCTGGCCCAGCTTTGGCTCCTTCACGGGGTCTCGCTTGCTGTTCCCAAGGGAGGCATTTTCCTGATGATGGGGCATAGGTTTTCCCTTCCCCTGTTCAGATGGGGACTCCCAAAGGAGGAGGCCCAGGCTTCTTCTCTCCACCCAGACTAGGGACCCCAGATGACCAGGCATGGCTCTCTGTTTCCCTTCTCAGACCTGGGTTTCCCTGCCCACATGGCTTATGTGTCCTCCTTCCCCTGAGACAGGGAGGGACCCGAGTTTCCCTTTCCTCCTCCAGAATGGGAGTTTCCTAAGGACTGAACCAGGTCTCCTCTCCAAGCCTGCCACCTGGCTGCTGATCTTCAGATCTTCCCATCTCCAATCCCCATTCTGCACAGCTCTTCCCACAGCCAGAGAGCCCCCAGAGCCTCCCTCAGGTCTGGGGCCCTGGGACGCCTTCCTCTGGCTTTGGGCTGAACACCTGGCTTGGAGGACAGGTCCTTCCTGTGGGACACACCCTGAGCTCTCCCTCTGACCTCACAAGGGCTGCCTCAGAACCTGGTCTCTGTGGCGCCGCTGGCAGGAGAAGGGATGCTATTTTAGCAGTGTGTCTGGACTTGGCCCAAGGGGCACGGGCCAAACCCCTGCCCCACTGACCTCTCCCCTGCAGAAGCAGAGCAAAGCAGCGCGTGGGGCCACCCCAAGGGGGGGAACGAGAGGCGGGCTCTGGGCTGGGGACACAGCGACAGTGGAGTCCCAGCCGGGGGTGCTGCCAGAGCCCGAGCCAGACACGGAGGATCAAGACCAAGACCTGCTATAACCAAGAAGTCCCCGGGGTGGATGCTGAGGAACATAAGGCCCTTCAACAGAGTGAGTTGAGCTCCAGGCAGGGCTGGGACGGAGGGCCTCCCCTGCGGCCCAAGCCTCAGAGTACTACTTCCTGGGGACCATATGGTGTGGGGGAGAGATGGCCATGGGACTAGCTGGGGAAGGAACCCCAGCTGGGAGCTGAAAGCCAGGATGTTGGTGCTGGTTTAGTCCTGAGAAGTTGGGGCTGGGGGCCACAGGGTCCTGCATTCAGGGCTAGGAATGGGAACTTGTGCAGCTACAGGGAATCTGCTAGGGAACTGGGGGCCTTACAGGATGGGGAAACTCAAGGATTACCTCTGTGTAGTCATTTGCATGGACAATGGGAACATACCGGGGAATTTTCAGGAAAGATAAGAGGGTAGACTTTGTTTTGAGGCGGAACTATGGACTAAATGAATTCTCAGAACCACACTGTGTGTGTGTGTGTGTGTGTGTGTGTGTGTGTGTGTGTGTGTGTGCGCGCGTGCGTGCGTGTGCGTGCGCGTACACAAGGAAAAGGCCCTGGAAAGTCAGAATTTAAGTCAGCAGCAAGAGAGCATGAGGTTAGACTAAAGGAAGTAATACCCACACAGGTAAGAGTGCAGCCACTGAGGGGAGGCTGTGCGCATCTCCACTGTCCAAAGCTGGCAACCTGGGGAGGTCAGGAGGACCTGTGAAGGGCCTGACCTTGGGGTCCTGAGGCCAGCAAGGGTAGAGGGGGTGGGACTCCAGGGCCTTTCCTCATTGGCTGAAGTACAGCCACACCTCCTTGCTGGCTTGGCTGGGTTGAGATTGGAACTTGCAAGACCTGCCCCTGTGGCTTCTCCCATGGGAGGCCAGGGTCTGAGGAGAATGTGGGGACAAGTTCTGTGCCCCCCCAGCCTTCATGACCTCTCTTTGGCTCCGCAGCATCTAAAAATCTCAAAGAGGGAACATGGCTCAATCAGATAGGAAGAGGTGGTAAGTACCCTACCCATTTTCCTCCTCCAGCTTCCCATCCCCTGACCCCCCAGCACAGCTCTCTCTCAACCTCTCCCTTCAGGCAGCTGACCCTCCCCAACGCCCCTTCCCATACCCCACTGGGTCAGGAGGCCTTGAATCAGGCCCTTTCCCTCCTGGGCCCTGGGCTGGGCCCTGGGGTGACAGGAAGCTCAGAAAGACCTGGGTGAGGACCAAAGGGTTGGTGAGTGCTGCCTTTTGTGTAGGTGCTGCTCCGCAGAACTGAACTCACTGCTTCTCCCCTCAGGGCTCAGGTCTCTTTGGGGTACAATAAAAGCCAAAGTCCTTGCAACAGGCCCTGCCTATCTAGTCCTGGTTTCCTCTCTGACCTTCCCCACGCCATCCCCGCTGTCTCCCACTCCAGTCAGTGCTCTTACCTCACCTCCTCCTGTCTGTTACCTTCTCAGTGAGGCTTACCCCAGCTGCTCGACTTAAAATCATACCCCACCCTCTTTTCCTTGCTCTGTCTTTCCCCATAGGCCACCTTTCTCTTTCTTTCTTTCTTTCTTTCTTTCTTTCTTTCTTTCTTTCTTTCTTTCTTTCTTTCTTTCTTTCTTTCTTCCTTCCTTCCTTCCTTCCTTCCTTCCTTCCTTCCTTCCTTCCTTCCTTCCAATTTTTAGTTCAGTGCAGGGCTTGAACTCATGACCCTGAGATCAAGACCTGAACTGAGATAAGAGTCAGATGCTCAACTGACTGAGCCACCCAGGTGCCCCCCCTTCCTTCCAATTTTTAAAAAAATTTATTTATGAAGAGAGAGACAGAGAGCACGAGTGGGGTGGCGGGAGGAGCAGAGGGAGAGGCTCGCAGCTGAGTAGGGAGACTGACGAGGGACTCATGACCTGAGCCCAAGGCAGCCGTTTAACAGCCTGAGCCACCCAGGTGCCACCCCCATAATACAAATGTTTATTTTGTTTATTACATGTCATCACTGCCTGCCAGCTCCACACGAGCAGAGATTCTTGCTGTGCATTCCTGGGTAGATAGAATGAATGGCTCCCCTTTGTGCTGGACTCTGTCTGGGGCTTTAGACACTGTTTCCATCCCAGTTGAAGACACCCTCCATATCCCGAGCCCACTTTTCCTCCTGTGGCCTCAGCTCAGCCCGGGGTCCCTTTCTGCATTGCTCAAGCCCAAAGTCAAGACCTTGTCCTTAACACTTCTGTCTCACTGTGCCTCTATCTGGTCCGATCTCCTAAAATACCTAGATTGTGCTCACTCCCACCGTTCTTTCCCCCGCAACCCTCCTCCCTCACAGGCCCGTTAGGCCACCACCTGCCCACTCTTCGGAAGTCTCTGCAGGCTGCCCCATCCCACCCCTGGCTTCTTGCAACTCTGATGGCGCTGCCGTTATCCATCAGACCCACTAGATGCGTGATCCAAGGGTGGAGATTGGGTCTGAGCACTGGACCGCTGGGGTCTGGCTGGCTTACAAGTGGTTGATTAGATCATTAAATGAGCTGCGGAATAGGAGACTCCGTTAGCTGGCCAAGTTGCGAGGTAATTAGTGGAAGGGTTGGTTGGTAAGTTGTTAGCTATTTAGCTCCTTGGTCAGTAAGTATTACTTAGGTAATTATCAGGTTGGCCGTTAGCTTCTTGGCTTGTAGGCAGGTTTTTCTCATTCTACACCCCTTCCCTGAGCTATCTCATCTCTGCCCAAGGATCCAATAACCACCTGTGACCTCTGGATGTGTATCTCTAAACAAGACATGACCGGCTGCCTCCGTATTACTGGCCATCTCCACCTAGATGTCCAGGAAGCTCTTCAAACTCCACACAGCCGGAGGGACTCCTCATGCTCCTGCCTAAGCCTGTGGCTTCTCCCCTGCGCTCACCTGTTCGGCTGCTCTGCCCAAACCTGAGGTCGTCACTAACCCTTCCCTCTCATTTCCCCTCAGCCAAGCGCCAAGTGTGTCATTTGGACTGTCTTCTAGCCCTGAGGCCTTCTGTTGTCTGGGCCTGTACCCTTCTCTTACCACCTCATGCTACCTTCTCTCCTCTCTCTGGCCAACCCCTTCCTTGGGGAGTTCGTCTACACATCACACGCCGTCTTAGCGGCAAGCCTCTGTCTGCCATTCCAAGGCCCAATTTCCCCTGCCTCCCCGATGCTCCTTCATGTTGCCAGCCTTCCTTTCTCTAGCTGTTTCCTCTCCTGCGGGAAACCCTCCCACCCCTCCTCTAGGTCATTTGTTTCCTCTCTGCAATCCAGTGACGCCCACCTTTCACCTGTGGCAACACTCCTCATGCTTTATAGGGATTACTCCATTGCTTTTCTTCCTGAGAGCAGGGATCATGACAATGTTCTTTACTACAGTGCTTGATCACGGTAGGCGCTTGATAAATCTCTGGGTCTGTGGCTGGTTGGTGGTTATTTGTTGCTGTTTCTTGTCTGCTGTGTGGTGAGGAGGAAGGGCCCGTGGTTGGAAAGTTCTCTTGGCGTCCTTGGCTTCCTGCTCTGTCCACCTCTCCACTACCTCTGTGGTACTTTCCCACGACCCTCTTGGGTACCTGCCTGCCTCAGGCTACTCACAGGCACTTCTTCAGGGCCGAGGGACCAGTCACAGGGGCAAGGAGACTGCCCCCTCCCAACCTCCACCATGTGGGTGCATGGGAGCTGGAGTTGGATGGAAGTCGGTAAATTGCCCCTCAACTCTGTATCCCCCTCCCTGTGCTCAGCCCTTGGTTTGTTTTCCTGGGGTGAGGACAGAGCAAGGACCAGGGTGGGTGAGAATAAAACATAAGGTCTCGGCCAGAAAAATGGAAGGTGTTTTATCTGTGCCTGATTTATGTTTCATACTTCCTTTCCTTATTCTGTGCTGCTGTGGGGCTGGGGAAATTTCAGGAAGCCTGGGAGAGGTGGGGTGTGATGTTGCTATCCCAGGCAGGGTGAGGTGGTTGAGGGCTGGGGTCAGCGTCAGGCATTCAGCAGGGAGCCGGTCACACGTCTGAACACGCACTGAGGCCACACTTAGAGGGCTCTGTGGCCCCCTCCTCCTCCTCTTTAACCTCCAGACCTCAACTCTTTCCCCAAACCAAACTCTCTACCCCACCTCCCACAGATGAGCGAACCTATAACTCATTTTTTTTCTTTTTTTTGGGCTATCCATCCATCCAACCATGCATTTATTTATTTTTTTTTCAAAGATTTTATTTATTTGACAAAGAGAAACACAGCCAGAGAGGGAACACAAGCAGGGGGACTGAGAGAGGGAGAAGCAGGCTTCCCGCCGAGCAGGAAGCCCGATGTGGGGTCATGACCTGAGCCGAAGGCAGTCGCTTAACCAACTGAGCCACCCAGGCGCCCCCAACCATGCATTTATTAAACAAATATTTGTTGAGCATATACCACGTGCCAGGCCCCGTGGGAGGTTCTGGAGATCTAGTGGAGAGTATGACAGATGAATTCTCCAGTTTTTATTCAGTGGACCATATCTACTGCACACCTACTCTGTACTTGGCCCGGTGCTAGGCACTGAGCGTACAACAGAGGGGAAGACCCAGTCCCTCCTTTTCTCCCTCTCTCTCCTTTGTTCATTCATTCACCCGTGCACAGAGGTCTGTTTGTGTTGATCTGGTTGCGGAGCCCACTGCGCTTTGCAAGTACTTTCCCATCTGGCAGAAGAGTTTCAGGCCTCCGTGTTTATGGAGCTCTGAATGGACTCTGCCACACCCTGTGTTGTTCGCAGAGTGCCTCGCTGTTAACAGGTTCTGCCGATGCCTGGCCTGTGTTCCCAAAGCTTTGGCTTCTGGAAATAGAGAAGCAGGCAGACGGGCTGCTGAGCCCCATTTTTCTGCCTGCTCTCTCCCATCTGCTTCTCCTCTGAGACTCCCTGGCATCACAGATGGCACTTTTCGGCTCCCCACTGCCTTCTCTGCAGAATGGCCTCATTAGTGCACCCTTCCCACTGGTCCAGTCCCCTCCAGAAAGAAGGGACTCGGTGTGGTGCATAAACAATGAATCTTGGAACACTGAAAAAATAAAAGAAATTATTAAAAAAAAAAAAAAGGGACCATCTAGCACGGGTTCCTCTCCACATTTCTGTGGCTCTCAGTCATCTCTGATCCCAGCTCTACCAGCTGACCTGGGCAAGAGGAGGTGTGTGTGGGTAACCTCTGGATTACCTATTAACTCAGCCATGAATTAAAGGGCCGATGGCAGCGAGTACACTTGAGTCTCTTTCCTGCCCACGGGCTTGGGCTGCTGCTCCAGGACCGCCCCCAGCTCCAAGATGGTCTCATTGCCCACGATAATCACAAGGATGCAAGCAATCACGCAGAAGGAGATGGTGCGAGAGTTCCTGGGCGAGTTTATGAGCACATATGTCATGATGGTGAGTGGGTAGGTGGCACAGGGATGGTGGGCTCTGAGGGAGGGACAGGAACCCCAGGACCTCAGGAGGGGGGGCTCAGTGAAGGCAATCCGTGACCCCTCCCCACCACTTCCCTTGGGTCACATTGTCTATTCTCCAGACTTGGAGCTGGAATTCTGAAGGAGAAGCATAAGAAAGTAAAGAGAGAGCTCTCTCTTTCTGGCCATCTTTTTGGGAAAGAAAGAGATCATAATATGTGGGGGCAGAACAAAACCATGGGCTGGGGCACCTGGGGTGTCAGGGGCCATGGCTGGAAGTGGGGAGAAGGGAAACTAAGAGTAGCGAGATTAGAGAGAGGTGTCAGTGAGCATCATGCCTTGAGAATGCTGAGGGCCATGAGGAGCTGCTGAAGGTTTCCAAGCTGGGGGGTGATGTGTTCACATTTGGATTTTAAAAAGTGGTGTGTGGTGCAGTGTGAGCCTCAGCAGGAGTGGCAGAACTATGGGAGAGGAAGCAGTTAGGAGGCTGTTGGCCTGGGATAGAGAGAGGATGGTCCCTGGTCCAGGGATGGAGAAGGAGGGAGTTATGGAGGAACCAAGACTTTGCAAGCAGCAGGTGAGGGTAAGTGCCAGGGAGGCCACTCTGGAGCCCGGGACCCACTTCAGGGTGAGAAGGGAGGTCAGTCTGGGTGTGCTCAGGCGAGGTGCCCGTGGAGACTTCTGGGCGCTCAGATATAGAGGCCTGGAGTTCACGAGAGGACCGGGGCTGGAAGTAAGGAGTTAGAGTTCATCAGAATATGCGTGGTGGTTATAAAAGTGTCCGGTGGGAGTGTATAGAGAGAGAAAAAAAATAAGTTGAGGACAGAACCCTGAAGAGGAGCGTGCAAAGAAGCCTGAGAAGGAGTGGCCAGAAAGGTGGGAGGAGAAGTGGGGGCTGGTATAGAAGGGAGGGTCCACAGGGAGGAAGTGGTCAGCAGTGGGAGGTGCACACAGACCAGAGAAAGGGACTGGAGGCAAGGGTCTGTAGGGACTGGCAGTATGGAGGTCACCAGGAACCTCGACAAGCGTTCTTTTACTGGCTGATGGGACAGAAATCAGACTGCAGGTGGGATGTGAGTTTTCTTAGAAACGCCCCTCTTTCCACCAACAGCAGCCAGCCTCTGCCCTGCAGCTGTAGCCGTCCCTGTCTGAATCTCATGGAGGGCCCAAGCCCACGAAAAGAAGGGGCAGCTCTGGGAAGGGAAGCCAACATGGATGCGGGGATGAGAGAGGATGAGAGTGCCTGAGTGCATGTGGTTACGGGTGTGCACGTGAGGGAGTCTAACTGTGTGTGCGCATCGAGCCGCAGTGCAGGACACACTGGGCCTAAGAACCCTGACTCCGCCACTGAGTCATCAGCTGGCCTGGGCGGGTCTCTCTGTGGCTCAGTCTGTCTTCTCAGGTATTTTTTAATTTTTATTTTTAAAAGATTTTATTTATTTGTTTTTCTGTTTATTAGAGAGAGAGAGAGAGAGAGAGCGCACATGAGCGGGGGGCAGAGGCAGAGGCGGAGGGAGAGAGAGAATCTCTCAAGCAGACTCCACCCCTGAGCTCAAGCCTGATGCGGGGCTTGAACCCACGACCCTGAGATTATGACCTTAGTCGAAAGCAAGAGTCGGACACTCAACTGTCTAAGCCACCCAGGTGGCCCTGTTTGGTCAGTTACTAAGCACGTTGTTGAATCGGACCTTCATGGGCTGTGGAGCTGTTTGAGTATTACTGTCTTCTCAAAGTATGATCTTTCACAAGTATCTTTTTTTCTTTTTTAAAGATTTTATTTATTTGACAGAGAGAAACACAGCCAGAGAGGGAACACAAGCAGGGGGACTGAGAGAAGGAGAAGCAGGCCTCCCGCCGAGCAGGGAACCTGATGTGGGGCTCGATCCCGGGTCTCTAGGATCATGACCTGAGCCGAAGGCAGTCACTCAACCAACTGAGCCACAGTTGGCGCCCTGTTTCACAAGTGTCTTGACTGTGTTTAGACCTTTAGCTCCCTTGTCGGTAAACGTGGCACTAACATTGGGCTGGCACACACCCAGTACACGTGCAGGACATATATGTGCTGGTCTTTGGTCATGACCCGTGCTCCTAACTGCCCTCCCCTCCCCCACCTCCCTCTTCCCTTTGCCCCATTACTTGCCTTCCTGTTTTGACTCCTGAGCAGTGAGGACAGCAACTGGATAGTGTCCAGCCTTCCCGGGCGAAGTCATTCATTTATGACAAGACATTCCAGTCTCATGTGAGGGCTGTTAAACCTTGGAACCATGAAGGTAGGAGGGTGCCTCCTCAGAGAGCTCTTAGGGGAAGCCGGCACCACCCACATGCACTGATGCCTTCCCGTGTCCTTGTTTCTCTTCCTTTTGTTGAGATTATTGAGCACCTACCACATGCCAGGCACAATGATGCCAAACCCCTTGCATACAGTGTCTTCTCAAATCCTCACAGCAAAGAGTTGTGCTCCTCCTACAAGGGAGGTTCTATTATTATCCCCATTTCACAGATGGGGAAACTGAGCCTCCATGAGACTAAGTTACTTGTCCAAGGTCACATTTTAAGTTAAGATCAAATCCAGTGGATTTAAGTTAATATCACAGTCTTGACCCTTAGTTTCTATACTCTCTGTCCCTTAGCTTAACTATGGCAGGATTTGCAACACTCTGGCTTGTTTATTCTCCCTCAGCTCAGCTAAGGCCCTTATTTTCAGGCTTTTGGGAGTCTCTGGGCCTCAATTTCCCCATCTGTAGAACAGGAGCAGAAACATTTGCCAGGCAGATTTGCTGTGAGGATGGAAGGCAAATAACACTTATAAAAACTCTGTGAAGTTTAAGCTCGTATAGGACATTGTGTTGTTGTTTGCAGTTGTTGGGCCTGTGCCAAGAAGCGAGGGCTTTTTCAGTTATAGGAAGCTCAGTGAGTCATCAGGGCCAAGGTTTTGCCAGAAAGACTAGTGTGACCTTGGGCCCCATTCACTATTCTGCTCCATAGCCTCCCAGGGTGCCTTGCTCCAGGCTGGCCTTGTGGCTATGCGAATGGGCTGGGCCGTGTCCACGGACCATGGAGAGAAGCGGCTGGGCCACTAGAGCCCTGAAAAGCTGTTGTCGACCAGAGCCAGAGAGGGAGGGGTTGCAAACGTACATGCCATGGGGGCCAGAGAGTGACGTCAGAATGGTGGGGACCGTGGCTAGTGGCAGAGTGCTGGCCTGTGCAAAGGTGTCTCTGCCAGCAGCCCGCAGACTGTCACCCTCAGGGCGGGACACAAGCCAGCATTTCCCGGGCTTCTGATTTTTCAAGAGAAGCCAAAACTTCTGGTCGTCAAAACCAAGGTACCCAAACAAAACCTGTGTTCTGGATAGACTGGCCATGGCAGCTGGCAGCCATGTCACGGGAGATCATGTGGGCTCTAGTCACTCATTCATTATTTTTAGCTAATGCTTTTGATCTCCTACTTGGAAATGTGGAGCTTCAGTCTTCAGAACCTCCATGTGTGCTCTAGCCTATGCACTGCCTGACCCTTCCCATGCCTGTGAGCCGGCCCCCCCCACCCCCATGCCCCATCTGCTCCTGTCCTCTCCTGCCTCATCCTATCTACCCTTGGCCTAAGCTCACCTGCTTCTGGGCCCCCCCGCACCTGTCCTGGAGCCCTTGGAGGACCTATGTGGCCCTGCTTCACTGTCTATCTCCTGCCCTATGCAGGCAATTCCCCTTGTTCTCAGACTTTACCAAAGCTACTCTGTACTCTGCCCCCCGCCCTTTTAAGTCAGCGAACAGCTTGATTGCTGGCTTTACAGAGAAAGCCATCAGGCAGGCTTCCTGCATCTGGCTCCTCACCTACCCATCCCTGCAGCAGCAGACTCCACTTACCTGTGCATCCACATGTCCCCACTTGGCCAGATCAGCGTCTCCCCTTCGTGGAGGACGCTCTGCTCCTGCACCGGTCCCACCCTCCAGGCTACTCAGGTACTTTGTTCCATCCTGAGGGAGAACCTCTCCTCTCAGCCTCACCACACTGAAGTCTCTCTACTTAAACTGGCACAACACAAAACATTCCTCCCTTCCCCCACGAGCTCTTTCAATGACCATGCTCTCCCCCCGCTTCCCTTCTCAGGAAGGTTCTCAAAGAGATGTCTGCACTGGTGCCCTTCAGCTCTTCTTCATCACCTACTTACCTCTCAATTTCTGGAAGCTGATTTCTGTCCCCATGGCTTGATGATGCCGTGCTCAGCATATTACTAAGGCCTGCTGGATTGTCACGTCCAAAGGGATGCTTTTCAGGCCTTCATGCACTTGACCTGGAGGCTGCATGTGACCTTGGGGCCACACCCTCCTGGGAAACTCTGCAGCTCTCTGGCGTCCAGGGTACATTCTCCCTTTGCTCCTCTCCTGTTTCAACACCTGCTCCATCCGGGGTTTTTCTAATGCCAACCCACACGGGGCAGCCCGCAGCCGACCGTCCTCTTACCTTCATCCTCCCTGACAGCTTCAGCTATAGTGCCCATGTCCATGTTTCTCTAGGCTTTCTTTTTTGAAAACACTAGAACAGAGATGTGCAAGGGAAATACAATATGAACCACAAATGAAATTTAAATTTTTCTTTTTTTTCTTTTAAGATTTTATTTATTTATTTGACAGACAGAAACACAGCGAGAGAGGGAACACAAGCAGGGGGAGTGAGAGAGGGAGAACAGGCTTCCCACTGAGCAGGGAGCCCGATGTGGGACTCGATCCCGGGTCTCTGGGATCATGACCTGAGCCGAAGGCAGTCGCTTAACCAACTGAGCCACCCAGGTGCCCCTAAATTTAAAATTTTCTAGTAGCCACATTAAAGAGGTAAAATGCAACAGGTGAAATTAATTTGAAAAGTTATTGCATTTCATCCATATAGCCCAAATATTACCATTTCAACATGTAATCAATATGAAATTATTAATAATATAGTCTACATTCTCTTTATCCTACTAAGTCTTTGAAATCCAGTATGTACTTTACACTTAGAACAGGTCTCAATTTGGACCGGCCACATCTCAAGGACTTAAAAGCTGCCTGTGGCTAGTGGCCATCATATTGGAGGATGGATCTAGACTTCCATTTCCAGCAGCCTCCATATCTACAGTTCCCTCAGAGACAACGTATCTAAAGCACATGGAATTTTCAAAGAAGGTGCCCTCTGGGTACGGCTTTAAAGTAGAGTATTGAGTTTCAGAATCTGGGATGCGATACTCCAGACAGAGGGAACAGCACACACAGAACCGCAGAATCGTTTGAAAACAAGGCACGCAGGGAGCAGTGTGGTTGTTTGGTGTTGAGGCTCTTTGGCACAGCTGACTGCCGAGATTCAAATCCTGGCGCACCCTGTGCGGGCTGTGTGCTTTGGACAAGCTGCTCAACTTCTGTAGGACTTGGTTACCAATCTGTCAAATGGGGAGAATAAGAGCACCTGACACACACTGGTATGGTGTAGGGTTAGAGGAGGCTATAGATAGAACTTGCTTACAAGTGCTTGGCACACAGTAAGTGATCAACAGGTGGTTATTATGGTTTAGTAGTGATACTGTTGCTGAACATAGAGAACACTGGCGCAGATAGGAAACTGAGAGGCATAAGGGATAAAATTACACAGCATCTTAAATGGTGACCTACTGAGTTTGGACTTTATCCTAGAAATGGAAGGGAGCCAGTAAATGTTTGAACAAGGGCAGACACGATCAAATTTTTCTGCTAGAAAGGTCACTCTGGCTGCAAGGAGGAGGCTGGGTGAGATTGGATAGAATGAAAGCAGAGCTTACTGGATGTGGTAGATGAGGGAGAGGAAGCTCTCATTGGTGACATCTAAGTTTCGGGCTTGGCCAGCTGGGATGGGGAACATAGCATGAGAATCACATCTTCTGGGAGATGGTGAGCTTTCAACATAGAACCTTTGAAAAACCCAGAGATACCTTTGAAAAACCCAGGCTCCCGGTAGGTTTGAAGATAGAGATTTAGCTCCTAGGTGGAGGTTTTGGGCATTTTAGTGCATCAGGGATATCTGAAGCCATAGACCTGGTAAGAAGGCCTAGGAACAGTGTCTGGGGAGAGAAGCGAAACAGGCCAAGGATGGAGCCCTGGGATCATCCATATTTACAAGGCAGATGAAGGAAGAGGAATGTGGGAAGGAACTGCAGAGAGGGAGGCTGTGGAGGTAAGAGGAAGCTAGTAGAGGCAGAGATTCATGGAGGCCAAAGAGGAGGGACTTTCCAGAAGCCCAGAGTGGTTAAGAAGGTCAAAGTTAGCAAAGTCAAGGAAGACAATCTCTGAAAGGACCATGAGGAAATCAGGAGCCCTTGGGGAGAGCTTTGGTGTCCGTGACATGTGGAAGCAGGAGCAAGACTGAAGAGAAGGAGCTAGGGAAGGGATCAAGGAGCCCACCAGTGTGTCTTTCCTAGACCTAGGCCCACACGAGGAGGGGGTTGTCCAGGGGTCCATGGCGGGAAGGAAGAGACCCGAGTCTGTGGGAGCTGTCAAAAGGAGGGTGGAAGACGTAGGCCAGAGGGAAGTGACTGCAAAAGGATAGAGAGGCTGGGCACGGGAAGAGCTGTGGGGAAGGCCGATATAGATTCCGGTCGGAGCTGCAGGAGGTTGAGTGAGGGCCTAGCTTCAGGCCTCTAATCTCCCTGTGAAAGGGGTTCAGTAGAGATTATTTTCTGAGGTAATCTAGCAGTTACGTATGGGCAAGGGCAAGAAGTTCAGGAATGACACCTGAGGGCAATGGAAATGTTGCTGAAGGCAAGGGGAGTAGAACCCCACTGGGCTTCCAGGGCTGATGTGTGTGTAGAGGCTGGGGTTCTAGCAGAGTCCAGGCCGGAAATTTGAAGATCCCCTGAAGAAACTTCCTGCAGGTTGGGTTGAAGTGTAAGATAATCTGAGGGGCTCAATCCACACCAGCCATGCCCTCCTCGAAGTCCTACCCCTACCCTGAACGTCAGGTGGGCTTGGGGCCTAGGGGCCTGGATGTGTCCTTTAGAGCCCCTGACATTGCCACTTCCCTCCCCCCGCCTTGTACAGCCCCACCCAGCTCTCACTGGTCACATCATAAAGGGAAGGTCAGGGAGGAAAATTTTTGGAGGGAGGGGGCATGGTAGAGGGTCTCCAAGGGCAATGCACGGTGGCCTGGAGCATAGGAGCCAGGAGCGCAAGCCCTCCCGTGAGGTTGGGGCTTCTGTGCAGGTGACCCCCTCAGAGGCCCTCCCTTGCAGGTGTTCGGCCTCGGCTCCGTGGCCCATATGGTTCTAGGAGGTAAATTTGGGAGCTACCTCGGTGTCAACTTGGGTTTTGGATTCGGAGTCACCATGGGAGTGCACATGGCAGGGAACATCTCTGGTGAGTGGTCCTGGAGCCCCGTTTGATCAGCACGGTCAGGTGTCCCCTGCAGGCCCTTCCAGCCAGTCACTTCTTCAAGGCCACCTGAACCCTCACTGGTCCCGGGGTGGGGGAGGGAAACACCCTGAACCCCTTTCTTCTGACCTTCTCTGCCCAGGATCTTCATAAGCCCCACCCCGGCCTCCCATTTTTACTAGCTGGGTCAACTTAGGCAAGTTATTTAACTTCTCTGTCTCTCACTTTGCTTTATGGTGAAGTGGGGATGGTGGTCCTTGCCCCGTGGGGTCCTTGTGAGGATTAAACAAGTCCACTCCATAAATACTAGCTGTTGTTATTATTGTTGCTCTCATCTTATTATTTTTAAAGGTTTTTTAAATTTATTTGTCAGAGAGAGCAAGAGAGGCAGGGTGAGCATGAGCTGTGGGAAACGGCAGAGGGAGAGGGAGAAGCAGGCTCCCTGCCGAGCAAGGGGCCTGATGCAGGGCTCGATCCCAGGACCCTGGGATCATGACCTGAGCTGAAGCAGACGCTTCACCAACTGAGCCACCCAGGCGCCCTGCTCTCATATTGTGTGTTATTATTGTTTGTCTCTGCTCTCACATCTCTGACACTTCTACCCTTCCCCGCAGGGGCCCACATGAATGCGGCCTTGACCTTCACCAACTGTGCACTAGGTCGCATGTCCTGGAAGAAGTTTCCTGTTTACATCCTGGGTCAGTTTCTGGGTTCCTTCCTGGCTGCTGCCACCATCTATTGCCTCTTCTACTGTGAGTGTCGTGCCCTGGGTTGTCCATCTCTGGCCTCAGCCTCATCCTCTGAAAAATGGGCGGATCCAACCCCCAGTGTCTTGGTCTGTGAAAACATCTGGGGGAGAAAGCCTTGGAGGGGCCCCCCACCCCTGGATCCTGCAGCCTTAATCCTGGGACTCTGGTGGGTTAGCTGGTGGCAGGTTCACGCTCAGTCTGTGTCTCCACAGCAGCCATTATCGAATTTTCGGGCGGACATCTGACAGTGACCGGTCCCATAGCCACAGCTAGCATTTTTGCTACCTACCTTCCTGACCATTTAACACTGTGGAGGGGCTTCCTGGATGAGGTCAGTGGAACAGTGTGGGTGCCCCTCCTCAGCCCTCCCCACCTAGCCGGCAGCCCTCACAGGAGAAAGGACTAGAACGCTGCGCGGGCTCTCTGCTGTGGGGTGGGGCCAGCAGCACTGCGGAAGCTCTGTGGTTTAGCTAGGGGCCCCAGGGGGCTGCCATGGTGTCTCCTCCCCAGGTGCTGGTGACAGGGATGCTCCAGCTATGTCTCTTCGCCATCACGGACAAGGAGAATAACCCCGCACTGCAAGGGACACAGGCCCTGGTGATTGGCATCCTCATTGTTGTCATTGGAGTGTCCCTGGGCATGAACACAGGATACGCCATGAACCCATCCCGGGACCTGCCTCCCCGTTTCTTCACTTACATTGCTGGCTGGGGCATACAGGTCTTCAGGTACTGCCCTGCCCAGCCCATTCCTGGAAGTTTTCTGTGGGTGCCCTGCATGCAGGCGGTGGGGGTGATACGAGGAGCAGCACGGGAGAGTCCTCCCCAGCTCCCAGGTGGCCTGGGGAGACAGGCGTGGGACTTGCCTTTCCCCCGGATGAGCTCCGATGCAAACCCTGCTCTTGGCCTGAATGTCAGTCCTGCCCCAGGGAAGTCTGGTCCCTGAACTGGGCTGAAGCTGACCAGGGCAGGCTCAGGGGCAACTCTAAGGCTAGAATGGGGGTCACTCCTCTACTCTCCAGCCCCGCTCTCTGTCCCAGCCGGAGTGGACGCGGATACTGTGCTGGGCATCAGCACCCTCAGCAGGCCTCCGCCTCTTGCCTGCAGGGCCCGGGACTGGTGGTGGGTGCCAGTGGTGGCACCGTTCCTAGGTGCCTACTTAGGTGGCATCATCTACTTGGTCTTCATTGGCTCCACCATCTCACAGAGGCCGCACATACTGGAGAACTCCATGGTGTATGAAGACCGCCAAATACCCATGTTGCCCAGAACCGTGTCAAACCCAGCCATGACCTCTTCCATCACCCCTGTCTCTGTGTCTCCCACCAACAGACCTTTAGTCCAAACTGTCCCATCCGTAAGTGACCCTATCCACCTAGAGCACTTCTGAGAAAGATTGTGACCCTATCCCCCTGCTCCAATAAAGAAAGCCTTGTCCAACACAGTGGCACCCCCACTTCCTGGGTGCCTCCTGTGATTGGGCTTTCTTACTGGATTCTTCCAGGAACTCTAGGGTTATGCAGTAGCCCAAGGCTGGAGCACAGAACTGAGGGGTCTCTAACTCCTTCCAGCCTGGGGTGCCCCTGGGGGGAAAGGGGAAAGAGCTGACCTACGGCCTCAGTAGGAACAGGAGATTAAAGGATGCCAGACACAGAATGGTGGACTTGCAGGCATAGGGTAGGGAAGGGATGCTTTTGGGGAAAGGACAGCAGCTAGCTGGGGTAAGCTCTGGGGATACTTTGAGCTGCCCTGGGATGGGGCTCCAGACTCTCCCTCCATTCTGGCTCATCCTAGACCAGACAAAGCATGGCCCAAGCATGTAGAGCAGAGTTTCTCAACTTTTTTCTTATTGCTCCCCTCAGAAGCCTTTAGACATTTTCTTTCTTAATCACATGGTATTTTAATACCACAGATGTACTATATATCTGTTTAAGTGTTGTTTGTATGTATATATGGACACATATATGTGTATATGTGTGTGTATATCTATCTATCTATCTATCTATCTATCTATCTATCTATCTATCTATATGCTTTATACAAAATAGAGTAAGATTTTTTCATCTTCCCCTTCCAAGAATCAATGTTCTTACCTTTGGAGGCAAAGCCACCCCCCCATCTTGAAAATGCCTAATGTAGACTGAAAGTAGGTAAAGGGTTGGCTTCCTCTTTCTTCTACTGGTGCCAGAGCTCTCCCACACCAAGGAACTCCAGAGTTAGAAGAAAGATGCAGAGAAGGAAGTTCTTCCAAAAGGTGCGGAGACAGGAAATGGCTTCATGGGATTCAGGGGAACAGGCACAGAAGCTAGGTAGAGGAGGGGTAGCCAGTATCCCCACCCACTCTGATCAAGGAGGAATTACCCTGCTTTCTGGGACTCAGGAAAAGTATCACCCATAGTTCCTGTCACTGTGCATTCAGCCTTTCAACAATTATTGAGCTACTCCTGTGTGCAGGCCCTGCCGGGGCTCTGAAGATGTTAAGTGGCTGAGGCTGGGCCTCTGCCTTTGAGGAGCACAGTCTAATGAGGATGGATAATTGTGAGGAAGGAGCTAAGTGGCAGACAGGGGGCTGTCAGGCTCAGAGGGGGCTCACTGGCCAGCCTTGGGGTGGAGGCCAGGAATGACTTCTCAGAGGAGGAGACAGAGCTGAGTGGAAGACAAGGGTTGTCCTTTCTGGGGTTGGTTGCTGCACTTTGCAGTTTGAGGAGATGGAGGCGAGGAGGCTGGGCTTTCTTCAGGAGATGGGGACATGGTGAGATGAGATTTAGCAAGCCCGCCTAAGCCGCAGTGTGCAAGCTGCTGGGAAAGGGGGAGATTGAAGCTTGCGAGGGAGTGTGGTGCGAGGCAATGATCCAGGAGGAGCAGCAGATGGGAGAAAGGGGATTCACCAGATACGGAGGAGGGTAAAGCCCACAGGGCTTGGGCTCAAACTGGGAGGAGTGGGTAAGGACGCGGTGGGGATCAGGCTGATTCGGTTTTTGACTTAGGCTTGGGGCACTGGAGATGTTTGCCCTGAGAGAGTGCATAGGAGACAAACTGGTTTGGAGAGGAAGATAAGTTACATTGTGGGCATGTTGAGTTTGAGTTGCCTGTGGGACTTGGGGGTAAGAGTTGTGTATCTTGAGCAAGTTATTCAACCTCTCTGGGCTTCTGTTTTCTCATTTGTAAAAGTTGGTCTCACAGTACCTACCATTTGTGTCGCTGTGAATATTCAATGAAATAAAACATGTACAATGCTGAGAAGAGTGCTTTGCACAGAGTAAGTGCACAATAAACAATTATGCTTTTATATGGTCTGCAGATCAAAGGAGAGTTGAAGACAGAGATTGGGGAAGTCATGGTTGTATGGCTATCACCGGGGGCCGTGGGAGAATGAAAGGAGGGTCAGTGAACGTGTCCTGGGAGCACGGCGGGGAGGTGTGGAGTGGGCAACTGACTGAGGAGGGGTGCAAGGTGGGTGAGTACAGGGCCCTGGAATCAAAGACGAAAGTCCATCAGGAGGGGAGCAGATATTTACCTTGCTGTACAGTCACAGACATCAGGACACGATACATCGGTGAAAACTGACACACGACAGCTTCCTGTAACAACACAGACAAAGTGTGGAAGCTGTAAACAGAATGCAGTAGACTATATACAATATGACATCAGTGGTATCATTGAAATACAAGCCAAAAGGAATATAATCTTTGGGCATACATGTGTGCTAAAACTACTTTATTTTTTTTAAAGATTTTATTTTTGCGAGGGAGCGCGAGCATGAGTGAGGGGAGGGCCAGAAAGAAAAGCAGGATCCCCACTGAGCATAGAGCCTGACATGGGGCTCAATCACAGGACCCTAGGGTCATGACCTGAGCCAAAGGCAGATGCTTAATGGACTGAGCCATCCAGGCATCCCCAGATAAAACTACTTTAAGAGAAGAAGAGATGGGGGTGCCTGGGTGGCTCAGGCAGTGGGGCATGTGACTCTTGATCTTAGAGTTGTGAGATTGAGCCCCATATTGGCTTAAATGAAATCTAAAAAAAAAAAAGAAAGAAAGAAAATCTTGAAAGAAAGGAAAAAAAAGAAAAAGAAAGAAAGATAGAAAAAAAAGAAAGAGAAAGAAGGGGTGATTCCTCCGGGAGACAGAAATCGAGATGAAATGGGGAAGAACATGGAGGAGTACAAACTATTAGTTCTCTGGTTCTGGAGTTGGAGGTCAATTTATGGGTTTGTAAGTGATTGTGCTTTATAACATAACTGTGATATACATTTGTAGGTCTCCTATATTTTAAAAGATGAGGAAATAACCACAGCATGGGTACAGGTGATGGGAAGTGATAGGTATGGAAGGTGCTGATGACAGGGGGTCCAGGGATGAAGGGGAGAGGCTTAAGTGTGTCAGACATCTCACAGTGAGAGGATCTGAGCCCGGGAACCAGGCCTGGGAGTGACCAGGGAAGAGCCCACAGCTGGAAGGCCCAGCCAGCTGCCTCCCTGTCTCTGCCTCAGTGGCCTAGTGAACAGGAGGAGGGTGGCCTTTTTCATTCCTGGCATTCCAGAGCAGAGCGACCCTAAGGGCTCAGTAACAGGTGGGAGAGGTGTATGTGGGTTGCAGGGCTCTGGCTCCTCCTCTCTTACCCCCTTGCTGACCACTTCATCTGTCCCTCTCATGTCCCTGAGAGACGGCCTTGGAGTCAGGGCAGTCAGTGGGTCAGTCCAGACCCTGCCTGCTGGCTACCGTTCTGCCACAGACACGTACTAGGCCCATTGCCCAAAATACCCCGCAGATTCTGATCCCAGTGTCAGGCTCAGATGATCCCTGACTGTGGTCACAGAGTGTTTCTGTGCACAGACCCCTTTCATTCTCTTGGCAGAAGTTGGTTGAAATTCTACAACTTGCCGGACACCATTTTGATACAGAGAATATAGGCACCAAAAGAAACTAAAGTTCTTGTTCTTATAGAGCCGACATTCTGGGCAAAACTTATGGTGTATTAGTGATACATACCAAGGAGGAAAAGTAGGAAAGAGGGATAGGAAGCTCGTGGGGCTGTAAAGACCAAAGATGTCACTAAGAAGGTAACTTTGCATAAAGACCTGAAGGGGGAGAGGGAATGAGCCATGTGGACACCTGGGAGGGGAGCATGCCAGGCCCAGGGAACAGCCACCGAAAGGCCCTCAGGTGGGAGTGTGGAGGGCCACTGCTGGGATGGAAACAGGAGGGAAGAGTGAAGAAGATAAGGTCAGACAAATAGGTTGGGCTGAACTGAGGCCAGGCCGAGGGGGAGAGGTAAGGTCAAGGCCTGGGGCAGAGGTAAGGGAGGTCTCTGGAAGAGAGAGGCAGGTAACTGCCTAGGCAACTAGGCAGGCAACTAGGCAGGCGGGCAGGAAGGAAAGAAGCAGGATGAGGTGGGGCGAGCATCACAGTGCCTGTGGGTCCCTGGCTATTAGATCTGCTGTGCGTCTGTCTATCTCTCTTACAGACACACACAGACACACAGACATATAGACACACAGACACACACACAGACACACAGACACACAGACCCACACACAGACACACAGACACACACACACAGACACACACACAGACCCACAGACCCACAGACACACAGACCCACACACAGACACACAGACACACAGACCCACACACAGACACACAGACACACAGACCCCCCCCACACAGACACACAGACACACACACACAGACCCACACAGACACACAGACACACACAGACATACATAGACACACAGACACACACAGACATACACAGACACACAGACACACACAAAGACACACACAGACACACACACATGGTCTCCTGTAACTGCGCCCTGGCTTGGATCCAGGAGACACAACTGTTAGCTCTGGGAGCCAGATTGGGCTATGAGTCATGGAAGTCCTGTCTCCGCGCCCATTCTCCCAGGCCCCGGCCCAACACAGACTGGCTGTGTGACCTGGACACAACCCCTCCCCTCTCTGGGTATCAGGTTCCCTCTCCGAGCATCGAGGCTTAGATTTGTTGGTGTCTGGGGGAGCCCCCCAGCTCTGACTTCTTGCAGTACTTTGCAGTCTCATGTCATGACCTCAGTTTCCTCCCCCCACCCCAACTGAGACTGTGGTTGAACTGGGGACAGGGTAGGCCAGGAACAATTCCCAACCCCAGGCCAGGCCCCTCCAGGACTTTGCAGATGACAGTCCTCAGCCTGGTGGTCCTGGCTTTGGGAGAGCCCCTCACTCCCTGTCCTTGCCTGCTCTCCCGCTCCCACTCAGGACCTCCAAGGGACAGGCACCCACAGGCAGCACTGTGGTCTGGCTAAGCCCAGAAAGAGACGGGAGCAGCCATCTTGGGCTAGGCTGGGGTGTTGATGCCCTCAGGGGGAGGAGGCTGTGGCCCCGGAGCGCACACAGAGGGCAGTCAGGCTGGAAACAAATGCGGCTCTATATCACTCACTAGCTGGACGACTTTAGGTAAGACAGGGTAATAATAGCTCCCACCTCCCAGGGCTGCTGGGATGCGAAAAGGAGCTCTGCCTGGTATGTGGGCAGTGTGTTCGCTATTCCATAACTCCTGTGGTCCTTACATCATCATGCCCACCTTACATCCAAGGAAATGGAGGCCTGGGGAGATTGGCTTGCTAAGGGGTAAACAACAGGGATTCCAGTTTTATCCCTTATCCATATGGCCCTGGCTAGTTTTTTTGTTTGGTCTCTAAATTGTGAAATACCTCCTATAAACATGCATATATAACATACAGGTACAGTTAAAATAATGAAACACTCAAAAAACAAAGACCCCTAATGAACAAATAACCCCAAACACTCAGGTGCCCTCCACTGAGCTTTGGCATGTTATTGAACCTCTCCGGGCCTCAATTTCCTCATCTGTATAATGGCAATAATGAAGTTCAGAGGAGTGAGGTGTTTCAGGTTTCAGTTTTGCCATTGGCATTTTGCTGTGATGAAGCAGGATGAGGAAGTATGTGCCAGAAGAACTCATGGTCTCCCCTTGTGTCTGTGTTCAGGAGTCAAGGGGTGGGTGGGTGCTGGAGGGGGTGTTCACACTCTGGGCCCAGGGGGGATTCTTTTTTTTTTTCTTTTAAATATTTTATTTATTTGACAGAAACACAGCCAGAGAGGGAACACAAGCAGGGGGAGTGAGAGAGGGAGAAGCAGGCTTCCTACCAAGCAGGGAGCCCGATGTGGGGCTCGATCCCGGGTCTCCGGGATCATGACCTGAGCCGAAGGCAGTCGCTTAACCAACTGAGCCACCCAGGTGCCCCAGGGGGTTCTTGATGAGGGTGGCTGGAGCTTCACAGGCTGGGTCAGGGGCAGAGAGAGAGAAGACACACAGCTCAGAGCCAGGTACACCCAGGCACACAGGTGAGGTCATAAGTCTAGGACTGATCCTTTGAGCCCCTCCAGGGACCCAACAAAACCCCTATTCGTTGATAAGGAGGATTCCTCAGTTGGGGGTCACAGATGGCCCTTGGCACAGCCCAGCCAGGGCCAGCAAGAATGTGTTCCTGTCCTCCCCACTGCCCCAGAACCCCCACCTTTATTCTCGCCCCAGGTCAAGGGCATTAGGAAGAAGATGAATTCCTGAGGGAGACTCAGTGCTGGGGTGGGGGAGACTGGAAAGTAGTGGATATGCCAGGAGACAGTCTGGAGGTTGGACATGCCGAACTGGAGGTGCTTGTCGGGCATCTAGGGATAGACATAGGCTGGGCTCGAGAGGGAGCAGGTGAAAGCTTGTAGGTGGATGAGGTGGCCCAGGGAGAGATGATGAAGTCCTGGGGAGCACCCATGTTTAAGAGATGACTAAAGGGGAGGTGGCAGCCAAGATCCATCCTCTCCCCTGGCCCCAGGAACCCAAATACCTGGGGCCTTAACTGACTTATACCATGGGGCCAGTCCCTTCTCTCAGAAGATTCCAATGGGTCAGGGCAAGCAAGAGAAGCCCAGACTCTCCTAGGCAACCAGGAGGAAAACTCCAGAGACCCCCATCACACAGGACTTCCCTGTAGACTGAGTCCTTCAACTTCAACCCCCAGGTCCAGCTCTAGAAATGTCAGACTCCTCCTCTGTCCTCAGCTCCCCACCCTCTAGATGATGGAGCACCCAGGGCACAGTCCCTGAACCTCTTCTCTTTCACCCTCCTTCCCAACGTGACCTTACCAGCCTGTAAATACCATTATGTGCCAACAGCTCCCCAAATTAGATCTCCTGTCCAATCCTGTTTCCAGACTTTAGACTCCCATGTACAACCACCCACTGGACAGATTTTCATCCCTCAAGCCTGTTCCTCCCACACTCTTTCCTATCTCAGTAAATGGCAAATTCAATCTTTCCATTGCTCAGGCCAAAATCTTTGAAGTTGTTCCTGACTCCATTCTCTCTCACACCCCACCCACATCCCAGCTGTTAGCAAATCCTATAGGTGTTACCTGCAGAATTATCTAGAAACCAACCATCACCCCACCACCATCACCCAGGTTTGAGCCACTGTCACCTCTCTTGGATTACAGAAGTGGTCTTCTGATCATCTTCCAGTCTTTTTGCTCGGAGGCACCCCTATAGTCTTGTCTCAAGACATCAGCTAGAGTGTTCCCTTCAAAAAACAAGCCAAATCATTTCCTTCACTCTTCTGCCCTAAGCTTTCCAATGGCCTCCAGGACCCTGCTTCTCTCTGCTGCTTATTCCCCTGTAGATGGATGGTTTTGCTTTTCCTTCAACGTACATGGCATGTTTCCACCATTGAGCCTTTGCAATGGCTGTTCCCTTTGCCTGGGATGTTTTTCCTTCAGGCATCTGCGTGACTTGTTTTCCCCATGTCAACAGAAAACAGTATTAAAAACAAAACAAAATGGAGAGGTGATAATTTTTAAAGATACTGGTTATAAACTCTACTAAAAAGTTTTTAAAAAAGTTTTAAGAGGTTTTTTTGAAGCAAAGTGGAAGCACTTACCCCACCTTCCTGGTTTAGGGATACATACTTCCCCCTAGTGGCCATTATAGGAAAAGTCCCATCTTCTGGGGTTTGCAGGTGTTCTCTCCATTAAGACATAGTATAAACTTGCAGCCCACCTGTCCCGATCCACCAGACATTGCAGTCCCTGCGACTCTATGGTAAACTGTGTGAGCTGTTGCTGTTCTGTGTATGTAGTGGAGGACATAGGTTTTAGAGTCCGGTCTTACAGGAATTTCAGACCCCCAGTTACTCATTGAGTGATCTTGGGCAAGCGATCTAACTTCAAACTTTAGTTTCCCCATTGTAGTAAAATGGAGATAGTAATATATACTTCAGGGGCACCTGGGTGACACTGGCTTAGAATCTAACTTTTGGTTTTGACTTAGGTCATGATTTCAGGGTCGTGGGATTGAGCTCTGTGTTGGGCTCTGACCTCAGTGGGGAGTCTGCTTGAGATTCTCTCTTCCTCTTCCCCTACTTGCATGCGTACTTTCTAAAATATATAAATGGATCTTAAAAAAATATATATCTATATGGATGTCTGGGTGGCTCAGCCTCTTAAACATCTACCTTTGGCTCATGTCATGATCTGGGGTCCTGGGTCCAGCCCTGCATTGGGCTCCTTGCTGGGCAAGGAGCCTGCTTCTCCCTCTGACTGCCAATCCTCCTGCTTGTGCTCTTTTTCTATGAAAAAATATTTTAAAAAGTTAAAAAAATATACATACTTTAGGGGTCCTTGAGGAATAGAAGAGATGAGCACAGTGCTTGGTGCATATTAAGTGCTCAGAAGCTGTCACCTACTATCAGAAGATTCATGGCAAATTTTGGATGGTGAGTACTTGGTACTCCCTCATCCTTGCGTCAGGCCTGGGGTGATTGCAAGTGGGGAGGTGACTGAAAGCCCCAGTCCTTGCCAGAGAAGCTTTAGAACTGCTCTGTTCCTTTCCCCAAGCAAGCTATCTTCTTAGATGGCCCTGGGATAGGCTGCAGGCTTGACTGTGCTAAGATGCCACTGGGAGACTCTCCCAGCCTCTCAGATCCTGTCTACCCACCGCCCTTCCAATGGCTTGGGTCAACACGCAGGCAGAACTACTGACTATTACTGACCTGATGGATGAGGAAGCCAATGCCCAGACACTGGAAGCAAATTGCCCAGGCTTCTCAGAGTGAGTTGAGGCAGTCAATCAGGCATCCTAGCAGTTTGGCTGGCCTATATTCTGCCAGGTCTCCCAGGAGGCTATGCCTTATGAAGAGTGCCCACATAAAGCCTGATGCTGAGCGTAGCCTGGGCCACTGGGAAGGGCACCAAGGCAATTTTGTTTGGGGAAGACAGTTGCCCTTTCCTTGAGGATTCAGATATCTCTTGACCCAGAGGCAGTTCTAGGCAGAGACTCAAGGCCTGGATTCCAGTCCTGGCCTGGCTTACACTAAGAGTGACCCCATAGAGCCTTGTCCTTTCTGGGCTAGGCCTTTGTAGACTGAGGGGTTGGGCTAGCTTACAGCTCTCTCTCGGGATTTGGGGGCCCTAAAAAGCCATGAGAGATCTCCTGGGATATCTGTTGCTGAAGTCATGTAGAGAGCTTGGGAGAAAGAAATTTCGCAATGGGTATGGCAGGGAATATGAGAGGACTGATAAGGCAGGCAGGTCTGTGAAGGTGACCAGGCATTCAAGCCCCAATTTCAGAAAAGAAGGCCCACTAGCAGGTTCTCCTTAACAGAACAAGGTCTCCAGGCTGTCAGGCATGAAACAAGAAGGCTGATACCATGCTGGAAGGATCCCCTCCCCCAAACCTAAATCACAGGATCCACTGTTTGAGACTTTGAACCTCTCCTACAAGGCTGACATTCTTTCTTGCCCTCCCATGGTCTGTTCTCTGGCCTGTTCAGCACAGGATGCAGAGCTCCTTCCCACAGACCCTGCAATCAGGAGAGCTGCTTTCATCTCCAAGTCTGAATACAACCTCCCACCGCACCTCAGACTGGCACCACTGTTGAAAGGAGCGAGCCTCGCTGGACAAGCCAGAGGGAATTCCAGAGATAAGAACTTGGGTCTCTGAAAAGCTGTAGCCCCATAAAGAATCTCCTGCTGAAGGAGGGTAGGGCTGAAAGAGGAAGGGATGCCATCACCTGATTCTCAGGGAGCAATAACGTGGGGTCATGGTGCCCACGGGATTCCTTCACGAATGGCTCCCTTTAGTCTACTCATGTAAAGTCTTGCCCAAGGTCACTACTCAGTGGAGAATCAGCCAAACCCAGGAGAAGCAACTTCCCCTTGCTGAGGTCTGGGGCCCCTTTAGTGATCCAAGGGCTGTTCGCTCCCTGCTGACCCTGAGCATCCTATTGAATCTCTTCCCTTTGCAGCATTACTCTCCACCATCCTCATCTTTCACTTGGATCACTCCCTATAGCTCTGGCCTGGGTCTCTTGCCTCCAAGTTAATCCTCCAATCCCTTCTTTACACTGTGCCGGAGACACAGTTCTAAAAGGGGGTGGACAAACTAAGGTCCTTTACCAAATTCAGCCTGCTGCCTGTTTTTGTACAACCCATGAGCTAAGAATGGTTTTTACATTTTTAAATAGAAAAAATATCTTGTGACATGTAAAAATTGTATGACATTCTGTCAGTGCCTATAAAATAAGGTGTTGCTGGGACAGTCATGTTCATGTTCGGTGGCCACTTTCACACAATGACAGAGCTGGGTAGCTGCAAGACTACTCTAAGACTCACAAAGCCTAAAAAATTTCCTATCTGGACCTTTACAGAAAACATCTGCTAATTCCCACCCTGGATCAAAAACCCAGTGATGCTATTCTCTGCTTAGACCTTTCCAGTGGCTCCTTGTGGTTCCACAGCTGACCCCTTCCTACCTCTCCAGCCTCATTACCTGTCCTTCCAGTTGCCTGCCCACTCTGGACAACTAACCCCTTCCTCAACTCCACCAGAAACCACATCCCTGGGCTTGTCTTCTGTTTACCTTTCCTTGGCATGCTTCTCTTCTTCTCCTAATGGCAGTCTACCATCTTAAGACTCAGCCCAAATGTTTCCTCCCGTTTCCTCTCCCAACGAGAGCTAACCCATTCCTACCATGCCACAGGAAACTCCTCTTATGGCTCTACTCAGCTTTTAACTACAGACCAATGACTTATTTGTGCTAGACCAACTAATTCCATTTTAAGAAACTGTCCAGTTATGTGTCCTCTGCTGGCTCACTAACTGTGAGAGAACAGGACACAGCCCTAGCACAGGGCTGCACGGGGTAGGTGTGTATGCATTCATTCACCAGATGTGGCCTGTTTAGCATTCTGTACCTTTACTTGGCTAACATATGGAGGAAGAAGATGCTTATATATTTTCCAGGTATTATGTACCTTTTTTTTGAGAGGGGGAGGGAGGGAGACCGAGAGAGGTGGGTGGAGGAGAGGCAGAGGGAGGAGAGACAGAATCTAAAGTAGCCTCCATGACCAGCACAGAGCTTGATCTTTACAATCCTGATCTGAAATCGAGTCAGAAGCTTTACGGACTGAGCTCTCAGGTGCCCTCCATTTTTTTAAAAGTAAATTCCACACCCAACATGGGGCTTGGACTCATGACCCCAAGATTAAGATACTCTACCAGCTGGGCCAGTTAGGTGCCCCCAAGTTTCACTGTTATAAACTTTCAGCACCCATGATAGATCAGGCACCTACATGGATCTTATCTCATTTAACCCTTATGAGGCAGGTGAAACTTCCATTCCACCAAGTGGCAAGTTACATGGCAGAGCTGGCATCTAGAATCTGTTTCCTGCCTCCTGAATTCTGAGATGTTCTCCATGAGCAGTTCATCCACTGAACCACTGCTTCAAAGATTTAATAGGTGCTTGTGGGCTTCTTGCTGTTTGGGGCCACTGATCCTGTGCTAAATGGGTCCAGAGAGTGGCAGTTTTGTAGTTTTCCATCTCCTCCCTCCAGTTGCTTCTTCTTGCTCCTGTACCTGCTGCCTCTCAAGGTAGATTGTCTAGGTCAGGACCAAAGGGTGACCCTGCTCTTCCTATGAAAACTGAGTTCCAGTTTCGTGACGTCACTTTTGCAATCTGTTGCTCTGGGGCTCGGGCTTGCTCTGGATGAAAAGGTTGTTGGAAGTCTGGCCTCCAAGTGGAGGGACTGCCAAGGCAGAGAGGGCCGAACTAATGTTAACTGTCAATGCACCTGCCTCAACAAAGACTCAAGAATGTCTCCAGAGGGCTGCTGGGAAAAGCCCTTGAGAGTCCACATACTTCTGTGATTATTCAATACTTCTGTGATTATTCAAACAGAAGTCCAGAGCTCAGAAACAAAGACAGCCAATATGGCTGCTCCTGGCCTGGGAGAAAGCAACCCAGGAAAGGTAAATCCACCTGAGACTCTTTCTCAACCAAAGAGGGGTTAGGGCTACACTGGTCAGCACACAGAGGCCGCAGTGTGAAATGGGCAGGAGGAGGAGCTCGCACTATGTCCTCTACCATCATAGCATGTCCAGCTAAACTGTCATAGGACAGGCTCAGTGCTGTAGTATGAGCCACGCCCCTGATCTCCAGGAAAACGGAATTCCGTAAAGAACCCTGACCCTGTCCCCAGGCCTAGAACTGACGGTCTTAAGAAACTTTAAGATAAATTCAGCCAGATAGACCTATTAGAGTTTTTGGCAAAAGACTCAGATAAGATAGCTGGGTTTAACACAACACGTGTGATTCTGCATGTGTTTGGTACTTTGGACTGAGGGATTCATGTGTGTCTTTCCAAAGATTACGATCAGTTTGGATTAATCCAAAAAGTGAGGCACAGTTGATGTTACAGGCATTTTTAAGAATATGGACAACTGGTACAACTGAGGCTATGACTAAGTTTCACTTTTAGGCTAAAATTCTGATTTGTTCAAATCGAACCCAATGTTCCCCCAGCCCTCTGAGTAATCACAGCGATGGTGGAGCCTCTGCAAATACATAACTGAATCACCAGTGACCATCTAATCAGAGATCTGGCCGTACTGAAACACTTTATACAGAGAGAATAGAGGACAAGGAGATTTCTGACACACTCATGCTCTGGACATATCGACGGTATGTGAGACTGTGTGTGAGTCCACCAGGCAGTTGGGAATAAGCATGATTTATCTGCCGGCAAATGAGTCTCCATCACACCTAATCATTCTTTTATCTAAGTGCGTCTTGATCTTCTCAGTCCTGGACATCAAAGTAGTCAATTACTGGTTCCTTGGCTATTTTCTGTAAATTATTGCTTGCAGGATTTCTGAAAAGCAAACAAAGAATGATCAATCTTTTCTTGTTTGGGGGAAACAGACTGAAGTCTACAGAAGGTTAAGGATCAGCTGATTTACCACTTGCAAATCTTTGATAAGATAGTGGGGCCCATATAAGCTGGGAACTGTTTAAAATTTGGTGATGGGCACACAGGAGTTCACTATATTAACACTACTGTTTCTAAAGTTTTCGACAATAAAGTTTTATACTAAAATAAAGCAAACAAAGAGGAAAAAAGCATGGCATAAACAGGCCAAAGATTCCACATGGTTATGACGAGGTGGTGATGGACAAAGCTGTGAAATACCTTCACATTTCCCAAACCACTGCCCATGTGGATATGGAGCTGTGCCGACTAGAATCCAGGCCGTCTACTCCCCAGGTGTGGAGCAAGGCTGGTTCTGGGGAACTGCATTAATCTAGACAATCCTTGACAAGGTTATGCCCAATGGGCAACACCTAGCTGTCCTGCAGTCCTCGGGAACACGGTGGCCACCACGGTGATCCTATAAAACAGACCTTCCCGCCCTCCGCGAGGTTTGGTGTAAGCGGTTCTGGTAGGGCTGTAGTGTGGAAGGCCAGAAGAGCATTAGGGGACCCCACTGGGCTTCAGAGCAACTTACAGCATTGCTGCCTCAGTCACAGTAAGGGAGAAAGGGATGGTGCTCCATCCCTGCTCCTGAGACCTGCTGCTTGCCAATGCGGTTTTTTTCTCTTTAAATTATGAAGACATGTTTCTGTTGTAAAATTATTCAAACCATAAAGACGACAGGTCAAAACACAAAAGTCTCCAGCTTCACCGCAACCTCGGCCCACTATCTGACTTTCATCTCCAGAATAACTTCGTGACCATGTTAGGAACATGTTCCTAAATCCTCTGGTGTGACAGACTGAATCCACTTCCCAGGGTCACCACCTACACTGTGGAAGTTATGTCCAGTGGCTTTTCCCCAAAGGGGAAGTGGGCACTGTGACATCAAACTTGGGAGCCCTCTGGTATAAACAAATGTCTGACATTCCAGTCAAACCTTACTTATTTGAACCAAGCACCCCAAGGTCAGGCCGGAGAAGTTGCCGGGGGCTGGTGGAGTCCCGGATCAGCCCCAGCTGTCTCCTCTCAATACAAGGCCTTGGAAAGCAGCTAAAGGATCCTTACTTGTCGGTCTGATGTCTGTGATGAGGAATTGGTGGTGGAGGCCGTGACTGCATTTCCCTTTCAAGGACAACTGTCAGTGTGGTAGGAGGACAAATGGACTTCCCTCTGATAAAAGTCAGAACACAAAGTATTGAAAAATGAGAACTGTTTATGGAGACAGGCAGATGGCTTAAAATCCAGTCATGATTTTCATTGTGCTGCTACTGAGTGCTCCGATGTGACCCGTCTCCTCTCAGACATGGTCGCCTTCATTTAACCCTCGTCCTTCCACCCACTTCTGCCTGGGCCTGTTACCTGCTCTCTCTTATCCCATGCTTAAGTTTTCCTTATTGGTAAGGACCTACTCTGTCAGGTTCTGATAGATCCTAGATCCTCCCTATCATTTCCCAGCTCACACTACAGCCTCAGTTTCCTTTAATGGGAAACACCGTTTACAGGGGATGCCCTGAATCAGAGTCCAACATTTTTTGTTTCCATCATGTCAGGAGGACAAAGGGAAAAAGGAACAGACAGATGTGATGGGCAGGCACTGGACCCAGGACCTCAGGGTCTATTGCTTGTGCCTGAGGAAAGGCTGCCTCCAGTGTTGCTCATGAATCGGGGCAGACAAGAGCCTTGCATGTCTTCAGGCACATCTGTCCTGTGGACCGAAGCATGGTCTTTGCTCTCTGGTTAAGACTTCATTATTTTTATTTTTTAATTTTTTAAAAGATTTTATTTTTATTTATTTGACAGAGAGAAACACAGCCAGAGAGGGAACACAAGCAGCGGGAGTGAGAGAGGGAGAAGCAGGCTTCCCGCCGAGCAGGCAGCCCGATGCAGGGCTTGATCCTGGGACTCTGGGATCATGACCTGAGCTGAAGGTAGAGGCTTAACCACTGAGCCACCCAGACCGCCCCAGACTATATTTTTTAAAGATTTTATTTATTTGACAGAGAGAGAGAGGATAAGCAGGCAGAACAGTAGGCAAAGGGGGAGGGAGAAGTCTCCCCGCTGAACAAGGGACCCGACTTGGAGCTCGATCCCAGGACCCTGGTATGACCTGAGCCGAAGGCAGTCGCTTAACGAAGCCACCCAGGTGCTCCCTGGTTCAGACCTTTTGATGTCAGAAAGGCTAGCCCAGAAACAGATTTTCTATCTATTCTTCTAGGAGAGGAAGTAAGGCAAGCAAATGTTGATAGACCCTGCTTCGAAGTACAGCTTGCTGCAACAAATAGTTCCTCTCATGATGGAAAGATCAACCCACCTGACTGCAGTGACCACGACATTGCGCTTTGGTTCACTGTCATAGCTCACGCTCTCCAGGCCATACACTTGGGCCAGGTCATGGATGATCCGGCGGTGGTCTCTATTCATGGGAGGGAAGCAGTGGCTCTTCTTACTATTCTTTCCCTGTATTGAGGGAAAAGATGACTGATTGATAAAATCATCCTGAAAACAGAATATACTTAAAAAGGTCCTTCCCACCGCACCAAAACAGCTGGGTCAACAAAGAGGCGGCTGAATTTTAGAGGCCCACAGCATACAGCACTTTGCTGGCTGCTAAGCAAGCCAAGGGGCTTGGGAGGATGAGCGAGGATGCACTTCCTTTATCTACTCTGTGAGTCACAACAGCAGCAACTGGCCAGGGTGAGGGATCACGGGTAAATGAAAAGAAACTAAGTGGACAGTATAATACTTACTCCTAACGGGCTGGTAACTGGGGTGTAAGTGATATAACCAAGGAAAGATTAAATAAATTGAAGACATAAAACAAGAGAGTCTCATTTCTTATAAAAATATGTTCTACACTAAAAATTATTAATGTGCAGGTACAGACACATAGCAGGGAAATGCATTTGCATAGTTTTGCTAGTTAGGAGAGGAACAATGATTCCATTTTCTCCTTCATGTTAGTATCCTGGGAAGTGGGAGCAGAAGGGAAGGAGGAAGGGCAGGGGCTAGGGGAGATGGCGGGAAGTAACTCCACCTTCATTAGCTATGGATTACAGGCTTCTCATCCTCACTCATGGTCCCCATGGAATAAAGAGCAAGCCACCCTGGGGCTGGATGCTTCTGGCTAAATTAAAGACTTTTTCCCTTAAAGCTACCTCCGGGACACGGGTTTCACGCTCTTGAGGGAGTCTATCCCACTACTCTTCTGCCTCGGAGGAAATAAAGAACCAGTGTGCCCTATCAGAGATCATGTCTTCTTAAGTACCCCACAGTCGTTCCGCTGTTGCTACTGAATGTCCCCGGCTATCCAGAGCTTCTTCACCCAACCTTAGCCACTGAGCTAAGATTTTTTTATTTACTCTGAATTTGATTGAGGATATCTTTACTGAACTGGGACAAGACTTCCATGGATGTTATAATGGCTGGGCTTTGGGGAAAGATAAGGATTGTCAAGAAGTTGTGATTTTTCCTATAACTAGTCTACACAGATGGTGTTTCTGGGACTTGATTTTTTTTTTTTTTTTAATCAAGCTGGCCTTAGAGACATGTCCAGTTGGATGTTTTGACTTCAACCTTATTCACGGCCTCCACAAGGGCTTCCATTTCTTTTTCAATGTCACTGACAAACTTTAAATCCTTCCTGAAATGAGAAATCACCACAGTTAATTTCATCTGTTCCTGCTCTTTAAGAATCCCTTCCACCCAAGCTCTCTGCCAGTAACCTGCAAACAATGAACAATGTGGGCGGAAAATGGCAAAGGTCAGGAACTGTCAGATAACAGAAGACTGACTGTGACTAACAAAGGAAGAGAAAAAGAGAAAACACCCATGAGAGAAGACAGAAGGAGAAAGAGCTGTCTACAGAGCCAGGAGAGGGGCGCCTGGGTAGCTCTGCTGGTTGGGCAACTGCCTCCAGCTCAGGTCATGATCCTGGAGACCCAGGATCGAGCCCTGCATCGGGCTCCCTGCTTGGCGGGAAGCCTGCTTCTCCTTTTCTTACTCCCGCTGCTTGCGTTCCCTCTCTGGCTGTGTTTCTCGCTGTCAAATAAATAAAGAGCCAGGAGACAGGAGGAAAATAAGAGCTGTTACTGCCCAACTGAGGGCCCATGTCAGCAGCCAGAGATCTCTCAGGTCAGGCTAGTCTAAGCCCTGGTGAGGCCCAAACTTCTACTACATGGTCCACACACCTACAGCCCCCACACCCCATGTGTAATTCTTCAAGGGGAAAGCTGTGAGAAACCAAGAAAGGGTTTTTATTAAGCATCATAATCTCTTATAATACATACATATAAACTTTAACTGGCTCAATCACAGAGGAGTACATATTGGTTATTACATCTTAAAAGACCAAAGCCTTGTAAGCCACAATTAAGAAAGCTGCTAACAGGGGAGCCTGGATGGCTTAGTCAGTAAGCATCTGCCTTCGGCTCAGGTCATGATCCCAGGGTCCTGAGATCTATCCCTGCACTGGGTTCCCTGTTCAGCGGGAAGCCTGCTTCTCCCTCTCCCACTCCCCCTGCTTGTGTTCCCTCTCTCATTGTATTTCTCTCTGTCAAATAAATAAATAAAATATTAAAGCAAGCAAGCAAGCAAGCAAGCTGTTAACAAGTTACATACATACCTGGCATCCTCTTTTAAACTGTCACTGAATTTTGTCCCTGAAGAACGTACATTGAAAGGATCAGAATCCTCACTAATATGAAATGCCTCTGCTAACCGCCTGAAAATAAGAGAGAAATAAGTAAATAAAAGGAAAAGAAGGGGAGGAAAACTTCTTATAGTAACACAGAAGGCCCACAATGTCCTAAGTTCTTTATACATTAATGATGCCATTGCAGCAAATGCAATTATTAAGGAATAGCAACAACTTGGGACAAGATATGATTTTTGTCTTCCTAGAAGAAAATAAGACAAATTTATGTGGGTCTGAGTGAACCAAATGAGCTGACACTGGTTCATCTGGTAAAGAGAAGGAGGGCAGGAAAGCACTGGGAGTGGTCAGTGGGGGATGGCAGTCTCTGAGGTTTCACCTAAATATCAGATACATGAAGTAGACACATACACATTAAAATTAGAATCACGGGCGCCTCGGTGGCTCAGAGAGTTAAGCCTCTGCCTTTGGCTTGGGTCATGATCTCAGGGTCCTGGGATTGAGTTCCACATCAGGCTCTCTGCTCAGCAGGGAGCCTGCTTCCCCTTCTTTCTCTGCCTCTCTGCCTATTTGTGATTTCTCTGTCAAATAAATAAATAAAAGATCTTAAAAAAAAAAGTTTATTTATTTATTTATTTATTTGACAGAGAGAGAGAGAGAGAGAGAGAGAGAGAGAGAGAGAGAGAGAGAGAGATATTACAAGTAGGCAGAGAGAGGGGAGGAAACAGGCTTCCTGCTGAGCAGAGAGCCCGATGCGGGCCTTGATCCCAGAACCCTGAGATCCATGTCCTGAGCCGAAGGCAATGACCTTAACCCACTGAGCCACTCAGGCGCCCAATAAATAAAATCTTTTAAAAAAATAAAATAAAATTAGAATCACCTTACAGAAAATCTGGAAAATTAAAGGAACAATTCCATTAACAACTTAAGCACAATATTTTAGTACACTTCCTTTCAGATTTTTTTCCCTTTAAGTCATTGCAATTAGTGTTTATAAAACTTCACATCTGAGGCACTTAGCTGGCTCAGTCAGTGGAGCATGTGATTTGTGATATCTGGGTTATAAATTCAAGTCCCACAGTGGGTGTAGAGATTACTTAAAAATAAAATCTTAGGGCACCTGGGTGGCTCGGTCAAATGGACATCTGCCTTCAGCTCAGGCTGTGGTCCTGGGATCAAGTCCTGCATTAGGCTCCTTGCTTGGTGGGGAATCTGCTTCTCCCTCTGCCTCTGCCCCTGCTTGTGCTCTCTCTTTATCTCTCTCAAATAAATAAATCTTTTTTTTTAAGGATTTTGTTTATTTATTGACAGAGAGAGAGAGATATCACAAGTAGGCAGAGAGGCAGGCAGAGAGAGGAGGCAGCAGGCTCCCTGCTGAGCAGAGAGCCTGATGTGGGCCTCGATCCCAGGACCCTGAGATCATGACCTGAGCCGAAAGCAGAGGCTTTAACCCACTGAGCCACCCAGGCACCTTCAAATAAATAAAAAAAAATTAAAAAAAAAAGATTTTATTTATTTATTTGACAGACAGAAATACAGCTAGAGAGGGAACACAAGCAGGGGGAGTGAGAGAGGGAAAAGCAGGCTTCCCGCTGAGCAGGGAGCCCGATGTGGGGCTTGATCCCGGGTCTCCGGAATCATGACCTGAGCCGAAGGCAGTCACTTAACCAACTGAGCCACCCAGGTACCCCTGGCTGGATGGGTCCAGAATGGCTGTAAGTGTATGGCTTGTTCACCCTTGTGTTTGCATGGCTGACTGGGAGCTGCAGCTTGCTGTCCTGCCCAGTATCGTAAAAGAGCACTATACTACATATTGCTAGCCTGAGAAAAGATCAAAATTCAAAATGTGAGGTATGGTTTCTATTAAACGTGCATTGCTTTTGCACCATTGTGAATTTGAAAATTGTTTAAGTCAAATCACTATGAGCTGGGGACTGTCTGTATACCAATTCACCTAAATACTTGAAGTGTTAACATTCACAGGGCTATACCTTTCAATCAATCTCTGTTAGAACCAGGAAGTCTGCTGGTCCCTGAATAAATGCCCCTTAATCTAATAAAGAATATCCTCAAATAACTAACAGAAAAAATACTTAATGGCGAAATATTCAAAGCTATCAGATGTTAGGAATGTCTATTATCACCACCTTCTATTCAACTGTACTGGAGGCTCTAGCCCATGCAATAAGGCAAGAAAAAGGAAAAAAGTTAAGAACCATAAAAATAAAACTACTATTACTGGAAGAGGGCATGAAACAGTAGGTGAATTTAGTAAGGCTGTGAATACAGGTCTATAAACATCAATTCTATTTCTATACACCAGCAATAGGCAATTAGAAAATTAATTTTTTTTTAGAAAATTAAATTTTTTAAAAAGATTTTATTTATTTACTTGACAGAGAGAAATACAGCTAGAGAAGGAACACAAGCATGGGGAGTGACAGAGGGAGAAGCAGGCTTCCTGCTAAGCAGGGAACCTCATGTGGGTCTTGATCCTGCGTCTCCGGGATCATGACCTGAGCCGAAGGCAGTCACTTAACCAACTGAGCCACCCAGACGCCCCTAGAAAATTGAATTTTTAAAGTGATACAGGAAGGGAGAGGAGAGAAAGAAGCTGGGCAAAAAGAAAAAAAAAGTGATACAAGAAAATTTCCATTTAAAAAAGTGTCAACATCAAATAGCAAGGAACAAATCTGCAAGATGTACAAAATCCGTATACAGAAAACTATAGAGTATTACTGAGAGACATCAAAGAAGACAGGAATAAATGGAAGGATAGCCTTTGCTCATGGATTAAGAGACTTAATACTATAAAAATGCCAAATCTCCCCCAATTGATCTATAAATTAAATACCATTTCAATACAAATCTCAGTTTTTTTGGCAGATAATGCTAAGCTAACTCTAAAGTTTAAATGGAAATGCAAATGTCCAAGAACAGCCAAGTTAATCTTGAAGAAGAACCATGCCTGAAGACATATACTATCAGATATTAAGACCTTTATTGTTTTAAAGGTACAACAATTAAGAATAGTGTGATATGGTGGTGCCTGGGTGGCTCAGTTGGTTAAACGACTGCCTTCAGCTCGGGTCATGATCCTGGAGACCCCGGATCGAGCCCCACATCAGGCTCCCCTCTATGCGGGAAGCCTGCTTCTCCCTCTCTCACTCCCCTTGCTTGTGTTCCCTCTCTAGCTGTGTTTCTCTCTGTCAAATAAATAAAATCTTAAAAAAAAAAAAAAAAAAGAATAGTGTCATACTAGCACGATGGAAGCGAAGGAGCTCGGCAATAGTATGAATACTTGATTTAAGACAAATGGCATTGGAAAGACTGGGAAAACGACATCTTGATAACAGTACTGGTCACATGAATATTCATATGGAAAAAAATTGACCTGTGACCTCTCCTTAAACCATGCTCAAAAAAATCAGTCCAGTCAACTGTAGCTCTAAACGTGACAGGTAAAATGATACAGCTTCTAGACAATAACAGAGTATCACCATAACCTCAGGATAGACAAATACTTCTTAAACAGGACATAAAAAACATCAGTCACTAAGGAAAAGACTGATAAATAAACTGGACTACATTAAAATTAGAAACTTCTGCTTATCAAAAGATACTATTAGAGAGTGAAAACTGAAAGAATGAAGTACAGGAAAATACAATACATAAAACCAGCAAAGGATTCAGATCCAAAATATATAAAGAACTCCTACAATCAATACGAAAAAGGCAACACAACTACAAAATAAGCAAAAGAGCTGAATAGACACTTCACAAAAAGGGATATCCAAATTACCAATAAACATATAAAAAAAGTATTCAATCTCATTAGTCATCAGGGAAATATAAACTAAAAACTCAATGACATCTAGGTATACACTCACAAGAATTGATTAAAATTAAAAAGACTGACAATTCTAAGCGCTAATGAAAGTGTAGAGCAATGGGAACTACTACCTTGTTGGTGGGAATATAATGTGACACAATCATTTTAGATACCGCTGCACAAAGCCGACTAAAGCTGAACATGTGAATACCCTGTTAATCAGTAATTCTACTCTAAGTTTATAACTAACAGAAATGAGTATGTATTTACAGCAAAGGGAACATATGGGTGTTCTTAATAAGGCATTATTTGTAAGAGCCCAAAAGTGATAACCACATGCATACCTACTAATGGCAAAATGATAAATTATATTATCTTAATACAATATCATGGAGGAATGCAAATGAACAAAGTGTTGCTACACACAAGAAGAGAATATCACAAATGTCATAAGCCAGACAAAAATAATGCAAACTGTAAGAGTTCATCATTTATATAAAATTCAAAACCAGACAAAACTAAAGTGTTAGAAGTCAGGAGAGACATTTTATCTTTGTGGAATACATGAAAGTGTTCTGGTAATTTTCTATTTCTTTACCTGGGTGCTGATTACACCACTGTATTTACTTTGTGATGACTCACTAATCTGTACACTTCTGATCTTTCTATATGTATGTTATACTTCAACATAAAAGGTCATTAAAAGGGGCGCCTGGGTGGCTCAGTTGGCTAAGCGACTGCCTTCAGCTCAGGTCATGATCCTGGAGACCCGAGATCGAGCCCCACATCGGCTTTCTGCTCGGCGGGAAGCCTGCTTCTCTATCAGTCCCTCTGCTTGTGTTCCCTCTCTAGCTGTGTTTCTCTCTGTCAAATAAATAAATAAAATCTTTAAGAAAAAAAAAAGGTCATTAAAAAAAAATTTAAGCTTCTTATCTCCATTGGAAACAGGAAGTCTGCCAGTCAGTGAATAAATATGCTGTGGCATGGGATGTTTATACCATGTCCCAAACCAACAAGCTCATGTTTCAGAAATATGCTGAAATCATCTAAGTGGTTTATCCTTAGACTTTTCAATTCCCCATGATTGAATTTCTCTTGATCTCCAATAGCAGCAAACGAATCAAAGCAGGTGCTGAGTGAATGCTTAAATGGTTGCTCCCTCCTATTAATTTCACAGAGCTCAAGAAAGTAGATAAAAAGCAGGAAATTACTTACTTTTTTCTTTCCAAGGCTAAACACTCCTCATCACACTCCAGCCTTGAGAAACAAATGAAATAAAGTCAGGGCACAGATTTTCACAGCTCCTACCCAACAATAAGTTCTTCGTCAACCTGGAAACAGAGCAGACTCGCCAAAAACATACTTGCCTCTCAAGGACAGGTGGGTGGAACTCTGGGTTATGGGAGTCAAACCTAGTAGGAGTCCTCAAAGTGTCTCCAAAACACTCCTATTGACCCTCTGACAGCCCTACCTCCCTCTCTTGATATAGCTGGTTCTCTGTGGATGGATTGGGCTAGACATATCTAGGTCTCTGCTCCCTCTGGCTACTGTTTGAAGAGAGGCCTAGAAAAATCTCCTCTAGTCATAGTTATATCCTGACTAAGATTTGTGGGACTCATGGGATTGTGGTCTCTTAACATCAACTATCTGTTGGAACACCTGTGTGTGCAAGGCTTCACTGTGGGACACAGACAAATGAATGGTTCCAACAAATTCATTCTAACAGAAGACATACATTTCAAAAATTACCTGGCTTGGTGAATTTCCTTCTTAGTAATTAACTTGCTGATTTCCACTGAATCACCAAGCTGCATGTCTGTTATTTTAGATGCCATGGAAATAGCAGCTATTCTGAAGTATAAAAAAAGAAAGAAAAGAAAAGAAAAGGCATTGCAGGTTCATAGGAATGTCCTAATAGTAGGCATACAGAAGACTTCAAATCGAATCTACACTGGACAATTCATGGGCATCAGAAACTCTCCTATTATTTGGGGCGCCTGGGTGGCTCAGCTGGTTGGGCAACTGCCTTCGGCTGAGGTCATGATCCTGGAGACGCGGGATCGAGCCCCACATCGGGCTCCCTGCTCGGCAGGAAGCCTGCTTCTCCCTCTCTCACTCCCCCTGCTTGTGTTTTCTCTCTGGCTGTGTTTCTCTCTGTCAAATAAATAAATAAAATCTTTAAAAAAAATATTAAAAAAAAAAAGAAACTCTCCTATTATGAACTACCCACACACTTATGTCATATCTCCTGATTAGATTCTAAGTAGCTCCATTAGAAGCAATGAGATAGTCTATTCAATCCCCCTTGAATATCCAGGCCAATGCCTGGCATTCAGTCAGTATTCAAACCCACTGATGTCAAAGCCACTCTGATGTCTTCTTTGTACTCTAAAAATCCTATCTCCATGACACATTTCTGCATATAATCAGAGAAACACACAACCACCCATCCCTAACAACTTCACCTCCTTACTGAGAGCCCTTTCTGGCCACCCAGTCCCGGGATTTCAGGAGGCTGCAAAGACAATTCACAGAACAGTCAGAAACCCCCACTACAGAGAAGGAGCACAGGACTTTTCCTGGCTGTGCCACCACAAGTGGTGAACGTTAAAGCAATTCATGCAACTTCAGGACATCATCCCTTCTGATCCCACGGTGTAGTAAGACCAGAACAGAGAGAGACAAAGAAAGAAGAGGAAAAAAAAAAAAAAGGTTATTTTACAAATGACAGGGAAGAAAAGGACACAGAACATAATTTTTTTCTTTGAAAAGAAAAACCAGATTCAGGAAATTTTATTTTATTAATCAATTAATTTATTTTTAGGAAAATTTATTTTAAAAAACTTTCCAGGGGTCACCTGGGTGGCTCAGTTGGTTAAGCATCTGATTCTTCATTTCGGCTTAGGTCATGATCTCAGGGTCATGGGACTAAGCCCTGTGTCAGGCTCCACGCTCTGTGGGTAGTCTGCTTAAGCTTCTCTCTCCCTCCACCCCCAGCTCGTGCACAAACTTTTTCTTTTTTAAAAAATATTTACTTTTTAACCGACTGAGCTACCCAAGTGCCCTTGCACAAGTTTTTTGTAAAAAAAAGAAAAAACTTTCCAAATTTGACAAAAGTTGCAAGGACTTGACAATAAAATCATGTACACACAGATGTACCTTCTGTAAACTGAGATCCACCACTGTTAACATTTAAGTAGCACTAACCTTTGATAAGTACTGGAAGCTTCGGAGCAAATCATCATCTCTTTTCTTCGTCCACATTCACACTGCAGCTCTATCTGAAATAAGATTAACATGGAGACTTTTAGCACATGGAAACCATGGGAATAGGCAGGTTTCACTTTTTTTTTTTTTTTAAAGATTTTATTTATTTGACAGAGAGAAACACAGTGAGAGAGGGAACACAAGCAGGGAGAGTGAGAGAGGGAGAAGCAGGCTTCCCGCAGAGCAGGGAGCCCGATGTGGAACTTGATCCTGGGTCTCTGAGATCATGACCTGAGCCGAAGGCAGTCGCTTAACCAACTGAGCCACCCAGGCGCCCCAGCAGGTTTCACTTTTAAAGCCCCTCTCAAATCAAACCATAGCAGAGGATACAGACAGAGTGAGTGGCTACCCTGCAGGATGGAGGAAGCTACCCATGCACGCAAACTGACAATGCGAAGCTGACACGCTAGGAGGGAACCATTCACTCTATGGTGACTCTTTCTGGGAACTACTGCTGGCCTTAACCCTATCTGATGGGGCAGGCCTAGAATGAGGTTTTTCCCACTGAAGCTGGCCAGGACCATCCAAAGCCAATCAAGTCCACCTCACTTGTCTGCTTTCATCTCCTCAGGGAGGCCTTGCTCAGATCCCTCAGACCAGGCTAAGTCATCCACTCACATGCTTTCACAGCACCCTCTACCACCACAGTCATAATTCATTATCTAAGTAAGCAGGCAGTATCTGTCCCACCTAGTTGAAGGGACCATGTGTCTTCTGTTCACTGGTATAGCCCCAGCACCTAGCAAAACATCTTGCACAAAACACTTATATATTTGTTGAATAAACAGAGCAGGCAATCTGAGTCTCTCTTGCGAATCTGCTCTAGGGAGAGAGACCAGGTCAAGGGGCAGTGGGTACCTTCTGAACTAAAAGACCATTTCAAGCTGGGCAGACAGAAATCTGTCTAATTTACTCCACCTTCTTCTTGCTAAATTAACTTGCAGTTCCTCACAACGAATGACCTGTGATTAGAATGTGTGCCCAGGTGCCTCTGCAAGCAGTTCTGGACTCACAAGCAGCCGCAGAACCCGAGTCAGTGCCCTATCTGGAGGCAGAAATACGCACCTTGGCTTTACAAGCAGTCACGGGGCACGGTGAGCTGGGGTGACAGGGTGCCATACACGGGTGGCCACAGTCAGCTCTGGGGGTGGTGCAGGGCTGCTTGCAGGCCTCGTCCACAAGACATTCTCCTTTGTGACAGAGTCTCTGACACTTGTGCATCCCACACGGTAGCGTGGCACTGCAGGGTAATCCGCAAGAGATATCAGCCAGGTGACATGGGATGTTGCTTCGTAACTAGGAGAGACAGAAGTAGATTCTTATCTCCATGTGGGATTTGAGATGAGTTTTAACTTCGCACTTAAACATTTCTGAATTTTCAAAAAGTTACTTATATCTGAAAAAAATTAGGCTGATCTTCAAAGTGTGAAAGGTTAGCTTGAAAATAAGCAAACTTGAACCTTATTTAATAGTATTTGTTATGATCCAAAAGAATTTGTGCTAGCAACCAAGTGTGACTTAAGACATACACTTCCCACGGTGTGAACAAGTACATGAAACCAGGTAACTAGGGAGTTCTGAAAATGCTATGACCAACTGAGAGGATCAGATGATCTCCCCTCCACCCCCCCAAACCCCTTTGTAAGCAGCTAGAGCACTGGGCTGATACATGAATCCTGAGGATTGGGGACACCCCTGACCCATGCTGTCAAGACTGCTGGCAGGGCCATTTTATATAAATAAATCATCAACTCTCCTTACATCTCCTGACGATTAATGGTCTCCAAAGTTTTAAGCAGCTTTGTCATTTAAAAAATTAAGGGGTAACAGGCCATGAAATCCCAAACTCATTTTTAAAATTACCTTCCTCCAGGATTCCTTACTCCAGGAAAAAAAACACTGATTTTATTTCTGTGGGACCAAAGGTTACTCATAAATTCATTCAAATTCTTTTTTTTTTTTTTAAACTTTTTTTTTTTTTTTTTTAAAGATTTTATTTATTTGACAGAGAGAAACACAGCCAGAGAGGGAACACAAGCAGGGGGAGTGAGAGAGGGAGAAGCAGGCCTCCCGCCGAGCAGGGAGCCCGATGTGGGACTCGATCCCGGGTCTCCGGGATCATGACCTGAGCTGAAGGCAGTCGCTCAACCAACTGAGCCACCCAGGCGCCCCAAATTCATTCAAATTCTTTCAGGAACCCTCAAAATGAGGAATATACTTTGACTCTAGTGACACATACCTTTTACTCTTGAAGACGTTTCCAAAGTCTAGGTAGGATGTACATGCTTCTAATTGCTTTAGAACCACTTTATTTTTTTTAAAGGTTTTATTTATTTATTTGACAGAGAGCAAGATCACAAGTAGGCAGAGAGGCACGCAGAGAGAGCGGAGGAAACAGGCTCCCTGCTGAGCAGGGAGTCTGATGCAGGCCTCGATCCCAGGACCTTGGGATCATGACCTGAGCCGAAGGCAGAGGCTTTAACCCACTGAGCCACCCAGGCACCCTAGAACCACTTTAGAAGTATTTTTGGTAGACTGTAGTTCCCCATCACTAAAAACATCTACTATTGACAGGGTCTAGAGATAATTTTTGCACACACTATAGCCTCTGTTGTCCCCTCCCCTCATTACTTGCCTACCTTCTCATTATCCTTTAGGTCACTTCCTCTACAAACACCTTCCTTGGGTGTGGGCTCCTTCCATCCTGCTCAGTACTTTGTACTTCCCCTGCCACTGCACTTATAATTGACAGTTTACATGCCTGCCTCCTGCCCCAGAGAGAAGGCTCCATGAGGGCAGCAGTCACATTTGTTCTCTTCTGAATCACACCAACCAGGCCTGTTATACCTAGCACACAGTAGGTGTGCAATAAATATTTGTCGCATTAAGTCCAAATAAGCCATCAACACAAAGATAGTACATGGATGTCTTAGAATGGTTACTCTTAAGGAGGTGAGATTTATAGAGATTTATAAGGACTATGACTTGAGAACCACTCACAGGAAGTAAGCGGAGAAAATATGTCCATCAAGATAAAGATACTGAAAGCATGTTGTCATAGATGTCAAGAGTTTCCAAAAATGTTGGCTAACATGTTATGAAGTAAAAAGGTTACAAAATAGTATAATCTTTTTTTTTTTTTTAAGTAGTCTCCAATGGTGGGCATGGGGCCTGAACTCAGAACTCTGAGATCAAAACCTGAGCTGAGATCAAGAGTTGGACACTCGGGGCGCCTGGGTGGCTCAGTTGGTTAAGCCACTGCCTTCGGCTCGGGTCATGATCCCGGAGACCCGAGATTGAGCCCTGCATCGGGCTCCCTGCTCCGCGGGAGGCCTGCTTCTCCCTCTCTCACTACCCCTGCTTGTGTTCCCTCTCTGGCTGTGCTTCTCTCTGTCAAATAAATAAATAAAATCTTAAAAAAAAAAAAAAAAAAAAGGAGGCAGGAAAAAAAAAAAAGAGTTGGACACTCAACTGAATGAGCCAACCAGGCACCCCATAAAAACAGTATGAACTTAATAAAATATGAGAAAGCATGTATCACACATGCCTGATAAGTTATGCGTAAGAATGTTAAGAGTATTTCTGGATTACAGAATTGTATATTCTTTTTTTTTTTTAAGTAGTTTTTTTTTTTTAAGATTTTATTTATTTATTTGACACAGAGAGAGATCAGAAGTAGGCAGAGAGGCAGGCG